>JAFVLL020007189.1:0-15737 GCA_021397915.2 Tor tambroides | reverse complement strand
TAGGAACTGCAATGGAGCCCAAGCACAAAGAGTTACTACACCAGTACCACCAGAACTTACTGGAGTCCATCACGGATGCAGACCGGCTGATAGAGTTGCTGAGGAAATCGGGAAGCCTCAGCGAACAGGAAGCCTTCGAGCTGGACCAGAACTGCTCCTCCAGCGCCGAGAAAGTGGACCAGCTCCTGAAGATGCTCATGAACAAGCAGAGCGACCATTTCCTGGAGCTCTGTGTGGCCCTGGAGAAGACATACCCTCACCTGTACTCTGCCCTCTTCGCTAACGGTGGAGGACCAGCTGATCACTCTGGTAAGATGCACTACAGACTGGACATGCTTGATTCATAATGCATCACAGAGGGTTGGTGGTCTGACTGACTTCTAGATGGAGGTGAATGGTCTAGCAGTGGTTGACCATGAGTATTGTAGTATTTTCAATAGACATAGTGTGTGAACTGATTGTATCTGTAATTGCGTGCAACGTAAGATGCCATATGCCTTTGCATTTGCATGCATGATGAGGTCATGCTTTTGATTATTGTGCATTGGATGTTGACATGTGGCGATGACTTGATGAAATAGTGTTGCATGATGGTTGCAGCTATTTTTAACTTTGGATCAGTAGTTAAGTGAATATGCTTGATTCGTGATGTGCATCACAAATACACTTATGTTTGGTGGCCTAACTGACTTCTAGATGGATGTGAAAGTACTAGTAGAGGGTAATTTAAAAGTGAACTGTTTTCAGTAGACAGTGTGTGATCTGATCGGTGTAGAATCTGTGTTTGCATGCAACATGACATGCATTTGCATGCTTGATGAGGTCATGCATTTAATTATTGTGCATTGGATGTTGACATGTGGTGATGACTTGATGAAGTAGTGTTGCGTGATGGTTGTAGATATTTTTAGCTTTGGATCAGTAGTCAAGTGAACATGCTTGGTTCATGATGTGCATCACAAATACACAAGTTACAACACTGATGTTTGGTGGTCTAACTGACTGACTTTCACATCCATCTAGTACTAGGAGAGGGTAATTTAAAAGTGAACTGTTTTCTATAGACGTAGTGAGTGATCTGATTGATGTAGAATCTGTATTTGCATGCAGCAGAACATGTCTTTGCAGCTGACCAGATGAAGTCACTCTGGCAAGAAAGATAATGGAATAGGAGGTGAACATGCCCATCGTGCGTGATTCATGATGTGGATCAGAGCACATGTATTTAAAACTGATAACTGATGAAATGTTTTAAATGAATATGAAAGAAGCAGTTGGTCAGGATTTTTGGGATAGATATGAGTGAACAGATTTATGTATAAATGGTATTTGTGCATTTGCATGCAGCATGACCTGTCTTTGTATTTGCACAGATTTGCACAGATGAAGTCATGCTTTTGATTATTGTGCATTGAAGGTTGATGTGGTGATGACTTGATGAAATAGTGTTGCATGATGGTTGCAGTTATTTTTAGCTTTGGATCAATAGTCAAGTGCTGAAACTGACCAGCTGAAGTCACTCCAGAAGGAAGGATAGAGGGAGGTGAACATGCACAGTTTGTATACATGTTTAAAACTGTTGTTTGATGTTTATATATAATTTTTTTTTTTTTTTTTTTTTACTTTTTTTTTTTTTATTGGCATCTATGGTACCTGGAAGAACCCCTAACATCCATAAACAAAAGGTTCCTTATAGTATAAAAAGATTCTTTAAGAGCTGTTCACTGAAAGGTTATTTGTGGAACCCAAAATGGTTTGAAAACCTCTGTTTAGAACCTTTATTTTTAATCCATTTGCATAGACGATGAATATGTTCTTTTTATTGAATCTGAAGAGGCCATATGTTGAATTATCAGTATTTTCTATTTGGCAGTAGATGTTTCGGAGCAATGTTGTAATCATTTTATGACATAGAAAAGCTGTTGTTTGATGATTTTAATATGGGATCAATGATAAATTGGTGGGTTTGACCAGAAAAAGGCAGCAGGCCAGCAGTGTGGAACAGGGATCTTCTGCAGGTTGAAACGTGATGTTACAGATGAGGATGAAAGTACTATTGACTGATCCTGAATGCAAAGATCACACTAGGGCTTCTTGGTCAATGCTCTACGTCTTCAATCTATTACCAGCGATCAGAGCGAGGCATCATGGGTAACTGAAATAAAGATTTTTTTTTCCCCCTGGATTAGCCCATGGAGATGTGCTTCTGTTTCACCGCCCATGACATGGGTCATATCATTTCCATTTTAATTTTGTTCAAACCAAGTGCTTCCCAGACGCATGTCTATGGAATAGGCTATGGGCTTGTTTCCATGGAAACACACTTGCCAGGCTACCATGGCAAATCGATTTGAACATACATGTGCTGTGTTTGTAGACCTGGAAGAATGGCTCTGGAGTCTTTAAAATGGTTTGAAAGAATTGCAGTTCTGATTTTGTAATGATACATTTGCAGATATGTGAGCTTATTGACATCTTTATAGGTACATCCATTGTGTTCTTGAGGATGATTTTGGGGTCATGAACCTCCACTATGCGGTCTTCTTGAGAGAATATCCAACTGAAGGTGTCGATAGAAGGAAATATGAACTGGATGTTGATTTTACCCCAAGTAACTGTAGTGTTGAGTGCTTTACATACTATTTTTGCTTGCAAAATTGAATTTTGATGGTTTCATTCTCTCAGCAGCCTTGGTGGCACTGTATTTGGCAGTAACCATGTTTATCCACATTGCAAGTGAACCTGTATTAAATGTAGGACTGAGCTTGAGAGTTTGTATTTGTACTTTGTAGTTTTGTTCATGGTTTTGAGAATGAAGATATGTCGTGCAACCTGTCCATTTCTCCATTAGGTATGCACAGTATACATTACTGGTTAAAGTGACCCTATTATGGCTTATGAAAGGTTCATATTTTGGTTTTGGGAGTTCCCAACAACAGGTTGACATGCATGCAATGTCAAACACTTTCATTGTCCTATAATATGCATTTATTTTTTACCTTATTTGCTCAACTCCCTAACGAGTCGCTCAACGATTCATTTTCCCATCTGTTCATCAAAGAATCCTGAAAAAATCACTGTATCACGGTTTTAATAAAAATATTAAGCAGCACAACTCTTTTCAAAATCATCACTACATTAATAATAAGAAATGTTTCTTGACCACCAAATCACAATGATTTCTGAAGACCCCAAACTTTTGAATAGTAGTATGTCATCTATATGACGGTAATGTTTTTTTTCCTTGTCACTGTCAAGGAAAATGCTTTTTTTTGTCCTTGTCATCAGTAGTTAGTTAAAATAAATGGAATGAGCATGCATATTTAGATTACATTTGCATATACAGATATATTGGTACCATATCTGTTTTTTATTTTTTTATTTGCTAGTGTTGAAAAAAACCCAAGTTGATTCATGTTTTTAAATTTAATATTTAGCAAATTTTAAATTGAATATGCAGTTTTCATGCTGTACATTTATAAAGTTTTTATGCCCAAATTCACTTGCAGCATTTCAAATGATTTTTTTTTTCTTCAGTTTGATAGAACGACATCTATCTAAATTGGCTTCTACTAAGTGACAGATGAATTTGTGTAAAACACAAAAGGAAATTTGATTTTGACATCAACAACAAAATGTTTGGGAAGAACTTTCTCCATTTCAAATTTAATAACGTTATTTATTTGCATAACTAATTCTATTTTATTATATGGATTTAGCATTTTTTTTTTTTTCTTTTTCTGGCCGACGACCTTATCAGAACAGATCTGTAGAGCATTACTGTCAGTTTACACACGCACACACACTCTGGGTTTTGAGCATGCTGGCACAGTCCCACCTGACTCTGTGGTTTTATTTTATGTACACAAACCACACATGCCCAATTGTGCGTAAGAAATCCATAAGCACGGAGCTGTTTATATTTCCTATACCCAGCTGTGGTTATTCATCTCCAGATTCATTTCTTTCATGTTGTCTAAGATCTCTCTCTGAAGGGACTACGCATCCTTTGCAGGGCTTATGCTGATTTGAGCTGAAAGGTATTTCAGAAACGTCTTTTTCCTTAGTGCTATGATAATCACTCCATGTCATTATTACATTTAGCCGTGTTAGTAAGAGCTAAAGGCGAGCCTTTGGAGCCCCTCCGGCCTCCAAACAGCCTGAAATGACTCTGCCGTATGCATGTGCGATGACTTGTGCTGATATCAACCTACTCTGAAGTCATTCTCCCAAGCTGCTACTGTTCAGCTCTTTTCGTTGCCAGGTCCTCCTCCACACACACACACACACACACACACAGAGGCTCAGAGTGGTGGAGGAGGGGCTGGATGGGTTCAGCGGAGAGGTTTGTAGCGGCAGATCCAACTGTTCAGCACACAGGCTAAAGGAACTGCAAACAGCATGTTTCTCCATGGAAGGACTCTCCTGTTCACAGCCTCATAAATCAACCAAAATAGGGAGACGAAAGATCAATGTTGCCGATCAATCTCTCTAACAGTACGGGAAGAGTGAGATTTATGTGCAGTAGATGATATTCAAATGGCTGTAGTGCAGACTTGCACATTTCCATAAGCCGAAACGCATTGATTACTGTAAACGCATCCCTGATCATTTCTGTTCTATCTTTTTCATCATTTTTTACAGTCTGTGCTGTAAACATTGATGTTGCTTCTGAAGCAGCATGATGCCATGGTCTCTGAAGTTATTGCTGTGACCTGTGGTCCGCCTCAGATGGGGAGCGGTTGAATGCGACACTGCAGCTTTAAGGCCTAATACTTCGTTTTTGTACGTGTACATTAGCGTATGCGTACCGGGTGTGTCTCACTCAAGTTTAAAAGTGAAGCTGCGGGCTCTTTGATTGCCCCAGGTCATAAACCCCGCCCTCTCCATGTAAACGCATGGGACTTCAGTCAAAATAAAAAAATAAATTACACTTCCAATACAATTTTCCGAAATATGGTTTTGGTCATTTAAGGTAGTTGTTATCACGCTGATATATGTTCAATTGTTCATTTTTGTGATAAGTTTGATTTTAGCTAGTAATTTGATGCTATAAAAACAGGGCGTGTCGTTATTGTTGATTGGGTCTGCGGGAGTTTGGGCGGGAGTTTGATTCCGCGGCTCCACCTCACGACTCTACTGCGCAGACTCTGGCTCCAAACGAAGCTCTACTGCGCAGACTCGGGCTCCAAATGACATCATTTACTCAAGATGGCAACGGCCATACTGAGATGTATTGGCTTCACTTTATATAGTGGAGGGAAGCAGAGACGCGTTGTCCATCTTTTTTTACAGTCTATGATGCGTACAGTCGAATGCGTAGCATTTCAAAGTATACTTCATTTGATGTTATGCGCGAACGCAGGCGGTCGACACATGCACACTAGAAAGCTTCATCCATGTTGAGTGTCTGCTCTATTTTTCCCTGTTAATATTTGTTATCAGTCATAACTTTTTTCAGTCTGTGTCAATGTGAGTGTCGTTGTTGTTGCAGTCTCCGCTATTTTGTTGTTGTCATTCCGTCTCTATAGTTTCGTTTTCTACTGTGATACTAATGGCCCGGGACAGTGTTATCACCATGTGGAAAAACTGATTACTGCAAAATAACATTAAATTAGGGCTGGGCGATATATCTCATGCGATATGCATGCGCATTTCGTCAGTAAAGCCGGTTCCTTGATTAGCGGTAAATCTCCATCACCTGTTTTCAAATGGAGCGGCGTTTAATACACGGAGCCGTAGATCACTGACAAGCTACGCAATATCGCTTTCATTATCGCAGATGAATTGCCTTCGATAATGAACGCGATATTGCGTAGCTTGTCGGTGAACTACGGCTCCATGTATTAAATGCCGCTTCATTTGAAAACAGGTGATGGAGATTTACCGCTAATCAAGGAACCGGCTTTACTGACGAGATGCGCATGCATATTGCATGAGATATATCGCCCAGCCCTACTTTAAATGCGCATGTGCGACCTGCGGTTACAAAAATCGGGTGGTGCGCGTACAGTAGGAGCGTACTGTTCTGATGACGCAATTTGCGTCACGCGCGCTGTACGCTGTCCCTCGCGTATGCGTAAAAAGTGAAGTATACTTTGGGCTTCATGGTGTCACCCATTTCAAATGAGGAGCAGTGCAGTTGTTTCACATAGGGTAGGGCTTGTCCACAGTGGGCTAGCGGGCATCTCCTCCATGCAGTCAAATGTAGGGCCAGTACAGAGACAACAGGCCTTTTGTTTTAAATGAACTGCACCGTCAGCAGCTTGCTCTGTTTATGGACCACGGGGGCTGTCCACTCGGATCCCAGTAGATCAGTTCAGCGGACAGACAGTTACAATGTGACAGTTTATCAAAAAGAGGGCTCTTAATCCCCCCAGCCCTGGAAATTGAGCCTCTCAGTAAGTCTGAGAAAGTGGTGTGTTTGACATAGTGATATTTCTGAGCAGACTTATTAATACTTCATATCCTAGCTTTTTTATAACTTTTTATAAGCTTTTTTTTTTTTTTTTTTTAACACTCATCACTGAGGTAGCTCTTCAAATGTAATTCTTTTGTGGCTAATTTGCTAGTGGTTGACTAACAGGTTGATTTAATACAGTTTTTCAATAGCTAAATTTGCTGGTATTTAAATAATAAACACTTATTACAAACTAACATTCATATGTTGGGGTCATTAAGATTTAAAAAAAAAAATAGGTTAAATATTTTTATTCAGCAAGGATGCATTAAATTGATCCAAAGTGACAGTAAAGACATTTTTAATGTTACCAAAAAAAAAAACCCACAGGAATAAATAAAATTTGTAAATATTACAATTGAAAAGTTATTTTAAATTGTAATAATAATTCACAATATTACTGTTTTTATTGCAGTTTGATCAAATAAATGCAGCATTGGTGAACATATTAGACACTTCTTTCTAGGGCTGTCGCGATAACCGCAATATTGCAATACCGCGCTATTGACGGGCATAACCGCAGAGGAATGCAACAACCGCAGCAACCGCGATATTTCTTTTTTTTTTTTTTTCGTAATGTTACGCCCTTTTCGTTTTATACTTGGTGGATATATACTGAATATTAGTAATGATAACAATGTGTACCATGCTGATTTGTACAGAGGCTCAGTAAATTTGCACTTAACAAGCCTAAACAGACAGCGAATGAGAGAGATCGACTGATTGCGTGCGGTTACCTGCGTCTGTCCTTCAGGCTGAGTAATGTATATTTGTGAAAACAGGTTGTCATGTCCAAGGAAACGAAATCTGTCTTAGCATCGACGCATTGCTGGTCAGCTGAGCCTTTAAAAGTGGCCCTCAAAGTTAAAATGATTTCAACAGCGTGTTTAATTACATATCTCGAATGAATCAGCGTTTTTGAACGTGTAGTTGAATGAACGGTTTAAGACCCACTCAAAGACAGTCCCTTTGGCCGCCACCGTGTGTGGCGCAACAATGAAACTGCACTGACTGACATCCCGTCCACACGCAGGTGAAATATCAACAGAAAAAGTATCTTGTCAGTCAGATTCGAGGATCAGAACTAACTGATATATATATATATATATATATATATATATATATATATATATATATATATATACACACACACATACATACACATACAGGCTAACAATAGACTAACGATCTTATTGTCAGGTTTATGTTTTGTTATGTGGACCGTTATTTTGTCATTCTCTTCTGTTTACTTCACTTCCTGTTTCAACGCGATTTAGTTTCGGTTTCATTGGTTTCTGAATATGACCTCGTTACATCGTAACCATATACACAGATTTTATGTATATGTGTGTGTGTATATATATATATGTATGTATGTATGTATGTGTGTGTGTGTGTGTGCGGTAATACCGCATACCGCACATTTTAAATTGTAATAATAATTCACAATATTACTGTTTTTATTGCAGTTTGATCAAATAAATGCAGCATTGGTGAACATATTAGACACTTCTTTCAAAAATAATATTTTGAAAATCTTGCCAACCCCAAACCTTCGAATGTTGTACTGATCTACTTGTCACTATACAAGACCAAAACTGTTGAAATAATTAGCACTTTTACAGTATTTATCAGTGTTTATAATCAATTATTCGTTCATGTACTCTACTAATGTTTTACATTTTTAAGTTTTACATTTTTAATTACATTTTGTATTATTTAAAAATGTTCATCTTTTTTAATTCCTTTTATTTTGTATAATTAACTAAATAAAAAAAAATTAAAGCATGCAAAACTAAATAAATGTTTTTAAAATGTAAAATTAAATTTTGTATTATACATGCTAAATAACATTATCCTGACAAATCAGAAGAATTTTCTATGCCTGCTACTTCACAAATACATATTTTATTGCAAGGCATAGTAAGATCAACAAATGTAAGGTTTTGAATTGCAGCACATCACTGACCACAAAAGGCAAGTGACATCAATCTATTTCATCAATTGACCAGAAAAAAAAAATCTCTCATAGTGGCCCCAGGTCAGCACACCATCCTTATTGTCGAGCCTCCAAATGAAAAGCATTTTAGCATATGAAACTGTATTATTTTGCATTGCTTTTTAATAGCAAACGGTTGTTGGTTAAAACCTCAGAAGTGATTTTGTGAATGAAGTTTTGAGAGAATTCTGTAGACGTGCACTACTCCTGACTTTGTGAAGCCCAGCTCATGCCATGAAATATTAATACTGATGCCACTCTGATTCAAGGCCATCACTTCAGATCTAAAGAGTTTTTTAGGATCTCTGCCTCTTAACGTCACACTCAAGGACAGGATAGTCTCTGTCTTTTATATTCTGCATGTCAGCTTTCCTTTTATCCACCTAGCTAGATGAAACGCATTTGAGACTGCACTGCTTTTAGTCTGTATAGCGCCTCTCATTTATTTTTGGATCTAGAGCGATTTCTGTCTATCTGTCTGGCTATTATAATTTAACTTAATACCTCATCACTAAACGTGGCTCAATAAAGCTATTTTATAAATCCGATATCCTTTGTGATAATGATGCTCTCACACACATTTTCACGTCGACTCAAACAGTATTGATCTCAGCTCAATTTGTGGTGTGAACACTCGCTAGCAGCGCCTGATCGTTTAATGGCAGCAGAACGCGTGAATGATTGCTAACGCTGGAATTAAAGGAGACAAATGATACTGTGTCAGCTCCACATGGATGGGCGCTAGTCTAGGTCTCTTTAAAAGGACACAAGCCTCCAGTTTCTCTCAGAGCTTCGGATTTTTCTCCATGAGAGCCAGAGCTATCAAGAAGGACTTCATTACCATTTTCAAGTGTTCCCAGGCTGCTTAATTGCAGAGGAACTGCGGAAGTGCCACAGTCTAAATGTTAGTGGTGAGGTAATGGAAATATACAGAGCTGTGATAAAGTCTTATCTTGCTTTTAAGTCATATCAGAGTGATCGTACTTATGAGAGCACATGAATGCCACCAAATGTTGCACTTACCAGTGGGAAACTTGGGATTTAATCAAAATTGAACTTGAAGCTTTTAGTCTTTGTCTGTTGAGTTATCTGTCTGTACTGCCGTCCAAAGTTTGTAAGATTTGATTTTTTTTATGCTCACCAAGGCTGTATTTATTTGATCAATACAGTGAAAACAGTAATATTGTGAAAGAAATAATGTTTCATATTTTTGTTGGAAACTGTGACATTTTTCTTTTAGCATTCTTTTCAGAACAGCATTTATTTGAAATCTTTTGTCCCAGGGTCAAAGAAGAGATGTCCCATTTTCGTGTCTGCATCAAAAATAAAATTTTAGTTTCCATACATAGAAAACATATTAAATTCAATTGAAGTGTCTACTTTAATGTTTCAGAATAACTGTTGTCAAAACGTGGATTAAATAATGTTCCTTTGTCATTCAGCGTAACAGTATATTAACAGTATATAACAGACATTTTAGTGGGTGTCTGCTGTAAATCATGGTCAGAATGTATGATAGTCATCATTTCTTTGCTCAGAAAATATAAAATTAAACAGGAAACCCCATTTGAAAACCCCCTTTTGTCTTTGACCCACCAAAAAAGCCTTTACTGTCATTCTTGATTAATGTAATGCATCCTTTATAAATAAAAGTACTAATTTCTTTCAAATGAAACGTCTTACTGACTCATACTATTAACAGTTGATGAACTTTTTTTCTTTGCAGTTACATTTCCCATATTTCTCTGTGGCTGCAAGAGAATAATAAAATACATACAGCATAATTTACACCCATAATGCTTTTGATTTTGTTCTTCGTTTTGTTGCATAAGTGCTAAAAAGTTTTCTGTGTTTCAGTCAGTTAAAAAAAAAAATCTTCTTGACTTAAATCATTTGTATGTACGTCACATCGTAATTACCACTTCCAGGCTCGTACGTACAATCTTCCCAGGAGGACATGAGACGGCATGAGTCCTGATGCCTGTTAATCTGAATGCGAGTGATCAGACTGGCACATGGAGCTTTTTCTAGGAAGGACTACGGCAGGGTATCGGAAAACGGGCCATGTGTCCCGTAGGGAGATGCTATATTAGACTAAGCCTGCATTATGTACCTGTCACTGCAACACAAGCAGATGAGTGCAGCACACTTGGGTTTAATTATTTTTGGGGATGTTTGTTAATCTTGTTTAGGAAACAGAATGTATATTTCTGTGGCATGCAAATGCAGCAAGTGTCACCCTCAAAAGTTTTCTGCTGCATGATCAGGTTTTGAGATGAGTGACTTTTTTCATTTACGCTGACTTGTGAAATGCAACCTGAGATTGTTATGAATTGTGCCAGACAGCACGTATCCGAATATGCAGCATGGCTGCATTTTTGAAGGACTTTTTAGGCTTTGAATGTTAATTTAAAAAAGAGAAAATTTGCATGCATCTTTAAATTATAATATTCTTTAATATATTCTTTAATTTTATAATTATGATATTTTATAATAAAAATTATTTAATTTATATATATATATATATATATATATATATATATATATATATATACACACACACACACGCATGCACGCACACACACAAAATATTGTGTATATATTTTATCTATTTATATTTTTTCCCTACTTTGTGTTTTAGGATTTCATTTATTTATTTTTGTGACTGTTCTCTGATAGCTGTCTGGGAGGATTTTAGTGTGTTGACAGCATGCTGTGCTTGAGCTTGCTGTTAGACTGTCAGCAGAGTAATCTTCACTCTCACACTCAAGGTGCATTTCTAAATTCATCCCCTTTAACGCACCACCACTACAGTCATCAGAGCAATGCTTTTATAACCGATTCACCATCTCCAACAATAATTTTCAACACTGTTACTTCCAGACTTTAGATCACCTGCTGTGAGCAATGTTCCTGTTATTATGCATAATCCACATGCCTCTGTTTTTTGTTAAAACTGTGATAGTTTTATAAGTAAGGGATAATTCATGGCTAGCTGTGCATTAAATGATTTTAATGCACAATGTGGAGGCCAAGAACCACCTGACGCGAAGAGGAAGCTAGCCGTGCATTATCCTGCTTATACCATGGTCATTTGCCAGCATTGACAAGTTAAAGCTGTTAATGATGTTTGCAGCGCAATATTATGACCGGAAGGGTAAAAGTGATGTTCATTTCGTCAGTTACAGCACGTTATAGTGCCATCATTCTGCCCCCTTCAAATCACGTTCATGCGTCAGCACGCGCATGCGTCGTTAACATGAAGCGGAAGGAAGCATATGCTTTGGAATGGATTCTTTGCGCACAAAAAGTATTCTCGTAGCTTCGTAAAAAAATATAACGATGTTTAGCCTATAATTTTTACGCTATTTTTACATTAATGGCAAACACTTTTATGCAAAAAAAAAAAAACACACTTTGCATTGCATTCAAGTAGTACGTTTCATCATGTCCTGCACTCTCTGGACTGGAAATCTAACCAGTGGTCTTGGCTACACGTTCTTTGCTTCAGTGTGTGTGTGCTATAAATTTAAATGTATACATACAGATGACTTTGACCCTAATTCAACCTAATTATGCAGGACTTCCTTAAGATAACCTAGTTGACTAGTTGATTCTGGAAAAATGCTTCACTTGCATGTCGTAAAGTGTTTTATACAGTAATTTTTGACAAATTGCCCTGGTTCTGTTTAAAGTCTTTTTGTTCAGTGGATATATATCAGTAAATTTATTTGAATGAAATTAATACTTCTATGAAAGACTTTTAAAATATTACAAAAGATTTCTATTTCAAATAAACACAGTTCTTTTGAACTTTTATTATTATTATTATTATTAATCAGAGAATCCTGAAATCTGGATCATGTGACACTGAAGACTGTTATGAGTTATGATGCTGAAAATTCAGCTTTGCATCACGGAAATCAATTACATTTTAAAATATACTACAGTAGACATCAGAGCCTGTATTCACAAAACATCTTAAGGCTAAAAGTAGCTCATAACTTGCTGATTTAGTAGAAAATCGTAAAAATAATGGGTGTGTCAGTCCTAAATGTAAGACTCCTAAATTTTTGCTCAAGAGTATTTCACAAAGCGTTTTAGCACTAAAACTAGCTCCTAAATCTGTGAAACGTTAGGAGTAGTGAAGAGGAATCCTAAGTCACTAAGACCGAACCACAAACTATCCTAAAATGGCTGTTGCCGGCAATCTGCCTCATAATATAAACATTTTAGAAACATTTTAGGTAATGGGCTTTTAAAAAGGTATCACCTTTGGTTTTGAAAGTTATCCCAACTCCAGATGTTCCTTTGGTTATATCCTTGTTTTCATTAACCAGTTGGGCAAGAAGTAACAGCTGTTTTTGTGTCCAGTTTGGTTTTCTTTTACACTTGCATGTCTTACTATCAGCTATGATTATTCTATTCTGTTAATTAAAAGGCTGTTTATATGCATTTTCACTAATTGTTTATGAGAAGCATACATGTAAGAGACTGACAATTAGCTGAACATATACTTGTTTAATTAGTGACACTTAGCCTGCATTTTAAAATCTTTATTTGAATGTAGCAATTAACATTTTATTTTTAAACCCTTATTTGAATATGGCAACATACTATTGCACTCTACAATATTTCTATAAGTAAATCTCTGACAGAAAAAAGTAATTTTACTCACCCCAAAACATTTGAACTGTATTGTATATTGTTATATTTCATACAGATATTTCTGTGTTTAGTAAAAAGTAGGGGTGTCCCCGACTAAGGATTTTCACAGTCGAATCGGGATTTTTGAATCTTGCCGATAGTCGAATCATGTTTGGGGGCGGGGTCAAAATACATTGCCAAGAGTCAAGTCAGACATTTGACAGTAATACTGACGTTAACACACAGTGAAAATGTGTAACGGACGCCTCGCAGATACAAAAGTAATGTTTTATGTTTTGGTTAAAAGATAGCATTAAATGTCAGCGAAACCTTAAGAGTTCACAACATTTTTTACAACAGTGCTCTCATTATAACATTATGTATTTGACAGAAGTATTAATGTTGTGCATTTGAACTGCGCACGCTGAAGATGACCAGTAGAGTGAAGCATCTGATAGCAGGTTTTTAATCAGTGGGATTTAACTCATCATTTATCTCATATAGAATAGCCTACGCTTCATTATTTATACAACATAACGTTATATTACGACTTATAGGCTATCTGCAAAAAATGCCCCGAATGCATGAACGTGTCTGCACGGCTCTGAATGAACTCATTTTGACTAAACAACTAAACTCTAAAAATTCACAGCGTTTTATTATAATAATGTTCTCATTATAATGTTATGTATATGACAATCCCAGTCATGGTTATTAATATTCTGCATTGTTGTTTGTCCTGCTCACGCTGCGCACTGAAGAGATAATCACCGTACAATGAAACACTTTACTGCAGCGTAACTCAACCAAATGCATCTTAAACGAGATAAATAATATATACACGATATAAACCGGCTGAAATGTTTTGAAATCACTTGTACCCTACCTGATCGAAAAAATCCAGTCTTTCACTCTGCCTGTGTTAGTTTGAGTCTTGTTAAAGATTTAATTCCCTGCCGCCAAGATGCTCCTCTGTCGGTCACGGATTGTGGAAAGTGAAACTTAAATCTATAGAGGTGGTTGGATTTATTCACACACGTTAAAATATTTATTTAAAGCTTCCTTCTTTTCAGATTCTTATTTACAGCATTATCTTAAGGCTGTATCTTAACTTATTGGGAGAAAACCGGTAGTTCTGTGTGAAATCAGACATTGAGCACCCCCATATAGCCAAAATGGCATGATCATAACACTGTGAGATTGATAGTCAAATCAGGCTCCTCCTATCGAAGCATCGAATCGTCGACTATTCGGGGTCACCCCTAGTAAAAAGTATAAAATTTAGGGGCAAATTGCTTTAAAGTTTGCTTTATATCACGTGACAAATCTCAACAAGCTTTGCAGAGAGAAAAAGCAATATTTGGCCACAACTCACAAGGGTTGCCTGTTATTGGAGTGACATGTGAAGTGATGAGTGGCGATGCTGTCGGCAGCCCAGATTCTCCAGCGTTACGCTAAAGCTACTGCTTCCAGTAGGCGTGACCGAGAACTAGAGTTACTGAGATCACAATCTCGCTCTATTACTGTACTGCCATTGAACCGAGCGCTTAACTGACTCCAGGGGCCTTTTTTCTGCTGGTAGTGTGCTTTGGATAAAAAGCCCCCACCAAATGCCAAGTAACATCAGATGCAGCACTTGTAGATGTAAAATTTGATTTCTGCTCCTCCGTTGCAGTGCTTTATGTGTCCCGGAGTTATTGTCTTGAATGAGTGTTGGGTTATCTCTGATCTCCTCTGATTTTTCCACAGGCTTCTCAAAAGTGGGAACGACTCTGTATCTGTGTGTGACATCAACTGATATGTGAGAGTCCAGTGCTTTTGTCTGCTGATGTCTCTCTCCTCGCTGCACGTTACGACTGTAAACACTGCCATGTCACATGACCGCCTCTGAGCCCTGATTGGCTGCTTCTTCTGAACCTTGCCCTTGGTGCCACAGCCTTGCCATGTGGCCTCGTGTGAAAGTGACTGAACAAAGGTTGTGATGTGATGTGTCTTCTCCTGGGGCATATTGCTCTCTGTCTTTCAGCTTGCTCTGGGGTGACTCCAGATTTAATCAAACAGCAGCAGAAGTAGGAGCACAGCCAAAGTCGGTTTGATTTAGAGCGCTGAAATGTGGGTAAACAGAGTCGTTTATCAGGCTCATTCTGACGCCTTCTGCCGGCTCAGTATCATGAACGGGACAAACCCGCAGACTCTACTCTTAATGTAGTGCTGCAGAGGCCCCTAACTGTTGCACATAGCTTTCACAACATCCTAGTGGTGTCGCGTTTTGAACATCTTTAGAAAATGCAAAAATCTAGTTTGTTGGCCAGAGAAATTATTTCTAAACTCCCAAGGCTTCGTTCGCACAGACAGCGTTTGGAGCTGACTGTCGTATTTGGGTCAATGGCATATAAAACAGAGGAAACAGTCTCTTAAAAACCTAGTTTAAAACACAGTTCTTAGAAAGGTACTCTTTGTATTCATGGTGTTTTGCAGGGGTCGTCTTGATTGGTGTTTTTTCCAGGCATAAGAAGTCTAGTGTTTTTCGGTTTTTTATATATATATATATATATATATATATATATATATCAGTGGTGGGCCGTCAGGGCCAGCAAAGCCTTCTCTGCTGGCCTAAACACTATCAGAATC
>JAFVLL020007188.1:0-72485 GCA_021397915.2 Tor tambroides | reverse complement strand
ATGTTTTGTCAATAAAGTGTTCCCAAATAAACCAAAAAATGATGTGGAATAATTTTTTATCATGTACCATCAAAATTCATGCAGTAGAGGGTTAAATTTAATTCTGTTTGTTATACCTGGTTCACAAAACTGGTCTGAATGGCCTTCACTCACAAATCAAACTGATTAATTTCTTAAGCTCAACTCACAAACTGAATCACTTGTATCTCTGTCTGTTTGCATCTGTTCTGATTCACAAAACTGGTCTGAATGATTCATTCATAAATCAGACTGGACCGGTTCTGAAGTGTATTTTGCAGAGTGAACAATGGCTCAAATTTCAGACCGTTTTAAATATTTGATTTACTAAATGATGTGAATAATTCATTCGCAAATAAAGTTGGTACAGTTCTAAAGTTTGACTCACAGTGTGAATAATGGCTTAAATTGCAATCACAAAACCAGTCCGAATGATTCATTCATGAATCAGACTAATCTATTTCTCAAGTTCAACTCACTGATATCTCTCTCTTTCTTTGTCACATCTGATTCATTCACAAATCAGACTGATTTATTTCTCAGGTTCAGCTCACTGACATGTCTTTTTCTTTCTCACATCTGATTTACAAAACCAGTCTGAATGAATCATTTGCTAATTGGACTCATTCAGTTCTCATGTTTACCTCACTCAGTGAATAATGACTTAAATTTTGTTGTGTTTATTATACTTGTTTGACTTACTGGTCTAAATGATTCACTCACAAATCAAACTGATCCATTTCTCAAGTTCAACTCACTGACTGACTGAATAATCACTTACATCTTGGCCTGTTTGTCACATTTGATTCACAAAAACGTCAGAAAGATTAATTCATGAATCTGACTGATTCGGTTTTCTCAAGTTCAACTCAAAGCTACCGTATGACTTCTAAAGACTAGGTATATTTTATAATGATTGCATGGTCCTTTGTCCCCATTCATCATAATTGCATAGAAAAGAGCAACCAGCACACTCTTCATTTTTGGGTGAAATATCCCTTTAAGACACCAATATACTGAAACTCAAAAGGCCTTCATATTAGTCAGACAACCTAGCAGAAATGTTTGTACTATATGCACATGATGCAAAAATAGTGTCTTCCAGCTCAGTGATTGCTAACTGAGTGTTTGATCTGACTCTCAGTGGTCTAAACACCAGTGGGCCATGTCCCAATGTGCTCTTCTCACTCCTCTCTCCCAAAACTGCTCATATCACAGCCTCGGTACCTAATCAGAAGTCCTCAGGGAACGAGAGCACAACTAGAAAAATGCACCAGATGTCTTATTGCAAAGCTGTCGAATCGCCTCTGGCCAGCTTCAGACTTCTTCTAACTGAGAGTTGTGCTGTGATCCGTAGGCCGTGTGGGGAAACTTGTGAAAACTCCCAACTCCACTTTTGTATGTACATATCTATGCTTCATGTCTAACATGAAGCTTATTCCTGGGGCTCCGCTTATGCCGTTTCAACAATTATTGATTATAGCTGGAAGACATGATGCATACTGGCGCAGATCCTCCCTCAAAGTCTTCTCTTAATACACTGCTTACATACCTTGAAGAGAATATTGATCTCAAAGCCTGAAGCACATTTTAAAATGATAATTGATGATAAGGAGTGAATGATTAGCTTGTTTATGGTTCTTCTCATAGTGTAGTCTTTGTATCTCTGCAGCTTCCTCATTAAGCTGGTGTTATTGACTTATTCCAGCACCTGATCATTAGTTTGGCAGTCCTTTATTCAGAGAAGCACTTTGAAAGTGAAATATTTATTCTTTTTTATTTAGAAAAGACTGTGTAGATGGTTAACAAGAAT
Organism: Tor tambroides; assembly: GCA_021397915.2. Lineage (NCBI taxonomy): Eukaryota > Metazoa > Chordata > Actinopteri > Cypriniformes > Cyprinidae > Tor > Tor tambroides. Next base: position 70,654 of record JAFVLL020007188.1, on the reverse strand, counting down.
GGATTATATAGTTATGTTTTACATAATTTTCCTTTTGGATATGATATTATTTAGTTGCAGAAAGGCTGTGAACTTTGCATGAAAGCTGGATTCCATCACTGAAACAAAACTAATTAAAAAGCTATTTCTGACTTCACATCTCACATATTAGATTTTTTTTGTCAAAACTTTTATCAGTTTTTTTGTAAATTCCACTTTATATTGTACAGTTAGTACAATTCAAGCTTTGTTTCTTATAACTGTGACTTTCTATTTTACAATTGTGGCTTTTTATCTCAAAATTGTGACTACTGATTTTTTTGTCTTTTAATAGTGATTTTTTTTCTCTTATTATTTTTTTTTCTTATTTCTCATAAAAGCAGTTTAATGTCTCACAGTTGCAACTTCATTTCTTGCAATTACAACTTTATTTCTCGCAATGGAAAGTTTATTCGTCATAATTGCACATTTATATCATAAATGGCTTTATAAATTGATCATAAATGGATCTCTCAGTCGCAACTTTATTTCTCACAATTACATTTTTTATATAAATTGCAACTTTATTTTTCATGACTGTGACGTTATATCTCACAATTTGACTTCATTTCTCATTTTAAAATTTAAATTACACATTTTATTTTCTACTCTGAGACAGAAACATACTTTCATTACTTTGTCACAAATGCACAATTCCTGTCTCGTTCTCTGTCAGTATTCACATATTTACACACTCATTCCCCTTTAAAAAAGGTCTTTGGAGGTATTGTGATATTATGTGGGAATACCATGGTATTTTGATATGTTCCATGACATTGAACAATTGCTTTGCCATGCTATTTATATGATATGATATGATGTCCTTCAAAGAATACTATGGTTACGGTTATAAAAATGATATTATAATAGTAAAAAAAGTAATACAATGGTCAATTTCTGTCAGTAAATACATATGTAAACTGAGAAGACTGCTTTAAAAAACACACACGCATAGTTCAGATGTACTCCATCATCGAGTACCTGGAGTGTGTGTGTGTGTGTGTGTGTGTGTGTGTGTGTGTGTGTGTGTGTGTGTGTGTTTGCTATCGATACGTACACACCTTTCTTGAAGTTAGTGAATCCATACTGTCAGGTGAAAAGGCCACATTGTTCCCTCTGGGGAAAGAAGCTGTTTACTAGAATTCTAGATCGCAGCAAAATGTTGTCTCTCCTCTTGCTGTGACACTACTTATATCTGTATTACCAGCGGCCGCTCTCCACCCTGACCATCCCCCACCTATGTCACATCCTTCCCTTTTCTATTTATCCTTTTGCCTTTTTGTAATTATCTCTCTCTGAGACCCAGAGGCGGTGTCATAGGAAATCCCAACTTTCAATTTGGCGTGAGATTGCATTTTGACATGGCTCATATTATATGGTTTCAATTTCACAGTAGGAATGAGAGGTTTGAAAGAGAGGGAGAGAGAAATTTGGGTCTGGGGGATCCAGTCTTGATCTGTGTCAGGGGGCTGCAGGTGGGTAGGCATATTGCACTGGCACTGGTCTTTTATTGATTTATTTATTTATATTCGCTTTCTGCTCTCCATTAGAGTACGTAATCTGAAAAGAGATGTACAGAGGCGTACAGGGCAAAATGACAGAAATTATCCACAACAAATCAGAGTCTTTTTTCTGTGCTTTGAGAGGGGGTCACACAGTCTTGCGTGGCTTTTTTCCCAGAAACTGAATGAATAGTCTGAGGGAGTCGGTGAAGTCAGCTGCTGTACAGTGCTTTGCATTTTCACTACTCTCTGCCTCCGCGTTTATTCAACTGTTGAAGCCATGGATGAATGGAGCTGGTTTTAAGGGCCATGTAAATAGTATACTGTGCTGTGCAAAAGTATGCAGATTCTTAGCCAGTTTTGACAGAATCTGAAATTGTGCCCTTAAATGTAGTTTTTCTAAGCAGTGAAAGTTATTCTTAAAAGAATAGTTCACACAAAAATGAAAGTTTGCTGAAGCTTTAGGCCATCCAAGATTTAGATGAGTTTTTTCTTCATCAGAAAAGTTTGGGGAAATTTAGAATTACATCACTTGCTCACCCATAAATCCACTGCAGTGAATGGGTGCCGTCAGAATGAGAGTTCACACAGCTGATAAAAACATTATAATCCATAATCCTCCTGTCCATCAATTAAAGGGATGGTTCACGCAAAAATGAAAATTAGCCTATGTTTTACTTACCCTCAATGTATCCTAGGTGTATATGACTTTCTTCTTTCAGACAAATCCAGTCGGAGTTATATTAAAATCTTTCCTTGCTCTTCCAAGCGTTTCAATGGGAGTAAGCGGGTGTTTCTGTTTAAAAAAACAAAATTAGCCATAATAAAACATGCCTCACACGGCTCCAGGGGGTGAATAAAGGTCTCCTGCAGTGAATTGATGCGTTTTTGTAAGAAAAATATCCATATTTAAAATGTTATAAATACTTTTTTTCTCACTTCCGCTGACTGTCATACGTGCAAGCCGTTCCGGGCTGATGACGCAGGACATATACATCGTGCATGTGTCGGTGATTCGTGATGACCGCAGAAGCGCGGAGGAGAGACAGCAAAACCAAAAGCCGGTCACAAATCTGAAGCACAAAACGAGAATTTGTAAAGAAAAATGTAGGAGGATTTCGATACAAGCCAAGAGGAGACAGGTTTTCCTTTGCTAAAGTAAGGAAACTTTGCTTCTGTAAACAAACTCGCGACACTACCTTATCTCAGAGGCGCGCGACGCCTACGTCCTATGTCATCCGCCAGAACGACTTGCATGTGTGACAGACAGCGGAAATAAGAAAAAAAGTATTTATAACATTTTAAATATGGATATTTTTCTCACAAAAATGCATTGATTCGCTACAGGAGGCCTTTATTCACCCCCCGGAGCCAAGTGAAGCATGTTTTATTATGAATGCGTGCACTTTATTTTACTACTTTTGGACTGTCCAAAAGAAACACCCGCTTACTCCCATTGAAACGCTTGGAAGAGCAAGGAAAAAATATTATGTAATTCCGACTGGATTCGTCTGAAAGAAGAAAGTCATATACACCTAGGATGCTTTGAGGGTAAGTAAAACATGGGCTAATTTTCATTTTTGGGTGAGCTATCCCTTTAACATCTTGTAAAGTGAAAAGCTTCATGTTTGTAAGAAACAAATCCCCATCATTATGGCATTTTAACTTGCACCACACACTAACTTTCAAAAGAAACACTCAAATATACGTCACTTATTGTGAGATAACAGCTTTTAAACAAGTTGCATTTTCTATAAAAAGCAAGCAAATGTTTTGGCACTCCAAAACAGAAGAAAGACTTGTCAATGTAAAGAACATGTAAAAGTAGTCACAGAAAGACTAGCAATCACTTTGAGGAGCTACAGAGTTCAAGAAGAGTAAATGTGCACCAGTCAACCATATCAGGAGCTCTTCATAACACCTGTATGGAAGGATGCCACAAAAGAAGCCACTCAAAAAGAGCTCTGTGGAAATGTCTGAAGTTTGCCACTGTAGTGACCCAGGTGCAATGTGGGTAGTCTTACTGCAAGTCATACTTGTTTACAAGAAAAGATGTTTTCTGACTGACATTCTTTTTTTTAAATATGATATAAGCCAGCGTCTATTTAATTATTTTTCTTAAAATATTATATTTAAATATGTTAAAAAAAAATTTTTTTCTGTTTTCTGTCAGATTTCTGGGAAAAACAGTCTCATCCTTTCACGCAGAAAGAATATGGGAAATGGGAACTATACCTCTCTCCAAAAGTGGACAAATCTCCTGCCATCAAGCACCTGATCAAACTCAAGGTACTATCACGGCATCATAACATATTTGTATTATATGATGCAGTTTATATCAATATAAACATCTGAAGTGCCCCTAATAATATATTGGCTGGTCATTACTGGAATTTGAAATCTGATCTATGGGCCGCAGTTTTCATCTTCACAACTTGTGAGGTATCATTTGGATTAGAGAAAGGTTGCGTGTCTCTTCAACCTGATTAGGAGCTGTTAGCCACTCTGCTAAAGCAGAACGGGATCTTGGCTCTCTGTCCCAGAAGACCGATGGTCATTGGCAGGTCCGGGTGGCATTTGTGGGGCAAAGCTGCTTGACTTGGCTCTTAGGGTTAATCTGGGGTTGATGAGAAGAGGGAGCAGATGGGAACATTGAGTGCCCAACAAGTTCCCGTTTGCCAGAGTTGGCGGGGTATGCATGTCCAGCACAGTGTGCCGCAGTGCCATGTTATGGGTTTTGAAGCACCCTGACTCCGCCGGACACCGGAGGTTGATCGGATCACATTAGTGCTGCTACAGCTGAGCTCAGATCAACTACAGTTCATTTTCACTTCCGGCCTTTTGTAACATGAAGACAATTATTTTAATAGTTACACTGTCAGTAGGGCTGGGCGGTATGACCAAAATTTTATTTCACGGTATGAGAAATTTTATTTCACGGTAACGATATCTTTCACGATATAGTTTTTTATATAGGTAGTTATTCCAGAAAATGTACAAAAGGGCTTTATATAATAAATAAGCTTGAATATTTAAGAAAAGAAAAGGACTTGATCTTATTTGATTATTTTGTATTTTATTTTTAACCTTATAAATATGGTAAACAAAATATGACTTTATATGAACAACAATTCCACTGTATGTCACATTTCACAGCTTGATGTGGACAGAACTTATTATTGTAAACTTTTCTCAAGTAACATCTCACAGATATAAAAATATCTCAAGTAAATAACAGGAAAAGAAATCTTAAATGTGAAAATATAAATGCCACTGCTAGTGAGTACATTAGCATGACACAGTTTGCAAATCACCTTTTTCTGCTCGTTGTCAGATTTTGCAAAACCGAACCAAGTCCACACAACAGATGTTGCACCTCTTTTAACTCTTTCCCCGCCAGCGTTTTTTAAAAAAGTTGCCAGCCACCGCCAGCATTTTTGATGATTTTCACCTAAATTTGACGGCCCTCAGAATATTTTCTGCTATGAATATATAAACATTATATATCAAAATAAAGAACCAAGCCTCTGCTTTTAATTAAAAAAAACTATTTTATTCTATCTTCATGTGTTCATGTTTTATCACCACTTGAATGCACATAGGTTTAATCAGAAATACATTTTGGACACAAAACTGAGAAAAATTGATTTTTATAAAAGTAGTGCATTTTCAAGCAAAAATACATTCAAATGTCAAATTCTTTCACCTGTAAATTATTATATGAATAACTGAAATTGCATTCAATAAACAGAACAGACAGACACACACACACACACACGTTTATACACACAAACACACACATATAGGCTACATCCATACATATACATACTGTACATACACACACACACACACACACACATATATAGAGAGAGAGAGAGAGAGAGAGAGAGAGAGAGAGAACATCACACACACACACACACACACATTCAGATTGACGGGTTATCGGTCCATACACAACTAGAGATGTTTCTGTGTCTGTACAGGCATCTCTCTCACTGACTACTTCATCAGATTCAAAATGGTCAAAACATGATCTACATATATATATGATCTACATGTTCTCTGATCCTTCCATTAATGCCGATCGTCTTGTATTCGGACCCGTACGACCCGGAAGTCCCGTAACTCATTCAGGACATGCGCTAGTGCTTTCCTTACCTAGAACACGGATTGCCGTAAAAACTCGTCAATGGCGGGGAAAGAGTTAATGACGAGTTCCTCCTCCTGCTCAGGATTTTCTTTTGAGCCATCCTCGTCTGTTCGTTTCTCCTTTTCCATGTTTTTACAACCTCCCAGCGTATCCTTCAGTCTTGCATTCAACGGTTTGACCAGTCTCAGCCTCACGCGTGCTGCACGTGAGTTGGCCACGCCCACTTATTTACATTTCGCGGTATACACGGAATAAAAAATTCTTTTACGGTACACATTTCATTCCGCGGTAACGATATATACCTTCATACCGCCCAGCCCTAACTGTCAGTTACACTAGTTAGTCACTGTGCTGTAACAGTGCTATATCAATTATCTGATGTTATTAGAGTTTTTGTTTTTTAATTTAGCAGTATTCATTGATATTTTATCTTTTTTTAATAATTTAATACCGGTTAAATACTTATTTCAAAATGAATATCCATTTTTATAATTTATATTATAATGTTGTGATACCTAAATTTAACTAATAAAACCATAATTCTAAATTAATCAGCCAAAATTTAAAATTGGTACATTTCTATTTAAGGCAATGACACCAGAAGTGAATAGGGTAAAATGTTAACTAATAGATACTGTATCACCATACTTCTCAAGTTGATTAATCACAGTAAATTAAGAAAATTTGTTGTTGTTGTTATGTTTAAAATGTTATCTTTAAATATGCAAGTTGGGCATTATTTAATTAAATATGCTCTAATTTGCATACATTTTCAGAATAGAAATCTGAACATTGGATAAACCCAGGTTTAAATTTCTTTCATTTTGTTGACATATATTAAAGTTAAAGATTTTCATCACGTGAATCACCTCAGCCAATGATACAATGGCAGTGACGTCGGTGGCCAGGCTTTCTCAGTTCTGCGACAGTCAGTTACAGCTTACGTTGCACAGTAAAAAAAAGAGCGTGAAATGCTGGTCACTTACTGTTCACTGCAATTTAAAAGATACAAAACAGCATGATTGGGCATTCATAACACTGATAATAGTTTCTAAAATGTAATTTGTTGAAATCTTAAAGCCATAAAAAAAAAACTTTTTAGTTAAGAAAATATTTCTTTTTTTACATTTATTCATTAAAGTGTGCTATATCATCATGATAGAAGTCACAAGTCACTACATTTCAAGTCTGTTTATTGAAAATTAGAAGCCATAGAAAGAACATATTTTATTTTTCTTAAACAACATAAAACAATAAAACAATATAACAATATAATAGAATAATTTAAATAATTCATATCCTTTATTCATTAAAATGCGTTATATCAACATAAGGCATTTGGTTACATAATAGTCATTAAAATTCAAGTCTATTTCAGGAAAAACTGGAAAACCAATGAAAACATTGATATTTTTAGACAATGCACAATATTACACAACATCTATTATTAAATAGTAGCGCAACACATATTTGCAGGTAATATGCTATGTAATGTAAATGAGTTCAACCTGTTGTGACACTACATTGTGTAAAACTGGTTGAAGATTAGTGAACAGGTTGTCAATTCTTTAAGTGATACACTATTTCCTCTCGAAAGCTGTTCTCTTCCATTTACATCCATTCAAAAAAAAAACAAAAAAAACACTGCCTCTGGTCTTCTTCCTTCCGTTCCGCCAAAGCCGCAGCTTTAGAATTAGCCGTTACTCTTTTTTGGCTAAAGGTTGTAGGCTTGCCTTCCAGTGGCTTTGGTTCAGGGCTATTTGATAATTACAGACAGGTGTGTTGGAGCAGGGTTGGAACTGAAGTCTGCTGGACTGCTCTCCAGGAGCAGGGTTGGAGATCCCTGGACCTCAGAAACAAAGTGTAATGCTTAAATGTGTATTTTGGATGATTTCTTTCCACTAGTCTTAAAGAAGATGTGTTTTGGAAGCAAATAGCCCAAAATCTCAAAACTGAGTAGCGCATGAGAAAATAATATTAATAATCAGGGGTGCACATAAGTTTTTCAGCCTGGTTCTCATAAGAAAACCCAGAGTTTGGTTTGGTCCTCACACTGCATATAGTGTGACCCATTAAATATAACTATAAAAAATAAATTAATACGAGTGATAATATTATTGCACTTTATTTATTTAGTTTTTTTTAAATAAAATAATAAACTAAAGAATAAAGTGTGATAATTCCATTATATTTTAAAATTAAAAGAGAGTATTAAATACAAATACAATTATTTTACAGTAAACTTAAAAATAAAATGCTAAAATTTACTATTTTTTTTTAAATATGAATTTTCATCATTTTGAAGAGCGTCAGTGAATGAAATGTCACAGTTTTGCATTGTGCTTTGAAAACGCAGTGGATAGCCTAGATTTATGCTTTCAGTTTGAATCTTATACAGTACAGTTCGTCGATCTAAAATTGGGTGTTAACAGCTGTCAACCATGTCGGTACGCAATACGCCGTCAGAACTTATTTACACAGCACATTTTCTATTTTGGTCACGCATGCGGACCTGCGGACCACTAACGTACCCTGGTAATAATAATGGTTTTACCTGTAGTGTCTTTTTCAAAATTGATATAATTGTCCTTTATGCTTAATTTATATTCCTCACCCTACCCTTTTTTTTTTCATTTAAACTGACAACTGTAGTAGCACATGTGAGATTGCCACACATTGAAGCTGACCTCCATCTCTTTAATTTAACCCTGAGATGTTTGCTCATGAACTCATGTCATAAATCATTTACTTTAAGGGTGATTTTCATGTTACAGCTGTGAGTCCTACTTCCCGCAATTTCCTTCTCTTGACTGGGGTAAAGTGTACTGAGATTGTGTGTCCTTTTCATTTTTTAAATTTATTTAGACTGAGATTAAAGGGTTTAGAAACTGTATTGCCATTACTCAGTGGAGAAAACGAAAGATGAGTCAGTGAGCAAGTCTTGGAGCAAGTGAGCGAATGCAAAAGTGAAGTCCTTTTATGTCCATAAAAGCGGACAGTGGCTGAATTTTCTCTTTTTCACTGGGTGTTAGGTGGACAGATGGAGTCCTGGGTCTGTGTGGAGGTTTCTATAAGGTAATTGGCTGTCATACACAGCTTCTTTAAGCCTGCAGAGGGGATCCAGGGAGAGATTTTAATGGGGAGTGAGCGGCCAGGTTTAACATATGGAAACTGGTGTGGCTGAACTTCAGCCAGGAGTGCACTTTTCTCTCTCTTGCCCTTCCTTCCTTCAGAATATCCTGTTGGAGGCTCTGATTAAATTGTATCCCTCTCACTTTGGTAATTTTTTCTCATTCTCACCAGGTCCGTGTCTTTTCTCCCCTACCTCGAATTCTCCTTCAGGCATGCTGGAGGTGTGTAATCTGTGTGTATTGGCCTCTTTTCTAAACTTCTTTATATAAAATAATCAACTGGTTTTGAACATAGAGCATGAACAACTCATTTTGACTGAACATGGAAAATAATCTGAAGTAATTCTAACTAACAATATTGCTCTTTTTATTTGTTATTTCTACCATACTTCTATTTTATTTATATTTAATTTATTTATGTACAAAAGTTTAGCAAGTAAGATATATTTTGTTTTATTTTTATTTATTTATTTATTCTTGGTAACCTGTTCATTAATGAATCCTAATGCACAACTGTTTTCAACATTGATTATAAGAAATGTTTCTTGAGCACTGAATCAGATTATTAGAATGATTTCTGAAGGATCATGTGACACTTAAGACTGGAGTAATGATGCTAAATATTCAACTTTGGCATCACAAGCTGGGGGCAGCCATGGCCTTTTGATATATTTACGGTAGGAAATTTACAAAATATCTTCATGAGACACGATCTTTATTTACTATCCTAATGATTTTTGGTATAAAAGAAAAATCGATAATTTTGACCCATACAATGTATTTTTGGCTATTGCTACAAATGTACCCCAGCGACTTAAGACTGGTTTTGTGGTCCAGGGTCACATTTATAGAAACACCTCCTACTTTCAGATGCACAGTAGAAAAAAGACTGTTATTACTCATTAATTCATCTTAGCGTCTCAATGACAATCAATGCATCATGCATGCATTGATCAGTAGACCTGATTTAGTGTAAAACTCTAAGCATATGATAAAAGAGTTTGGCATTTGTCAGTGTTATTTCACACATGCATGCGTTCTCAGGTGCATGCATGTGCCCTCAGTGTTTCATGAGATTCCCTTTCATCGTCCCCTTAATCAATGTTGCCTAATGCATTTCCCACACACGGCCTTCTGCTGGGTGCCAAATGAATTTGAAACCTGCTGTAAGCGTTAGTTAAAATCAGCTCAGCTTTTTTATTTATTTTTTATTTAATCGCTGGTACCAACAAGCCCAAACCTCATTTATTCAGGCATGAATATTTCAGTACCCTGTGTAGTGATATTGCATTTTAAAAACACCGGGAACACAAGATGCTCAAAGACTTTTAGCAGCCGAAGGTGATCAATACAGATTCCCGTGTGGCTCAGAGATCTCCAAGCAAGCTCTCCTGCAAGGCCATGTTTAATTCTCTATGTGGGTACATTCTTTTTGTTGTGCTTCTGTTTGTTGAGAGATACCTCAGTGACTCCAGACAGCTGGTTCAGGTGTATAGTCATCGTCTCGAGGGAAATCAAAACACTGTTAACTGGAGTCTGAAGGAAGTGAGGAGAAAGGAGAGTTTTCTAGGGGTTTCTTCCTGCTGAAAGTGTGTGGGAAGAGATATAGCATCTGCCTGTGTGTGTGCATGAAGTGAGAAAAACCTAAGCAACTTAAACTCTCCATATCTCTCTGTCTACACACAGAAATTTCCAGATGTTTACTCAGGAGCCCTATTAACACTTCAGGTCCTTTTCTTATTGGTTGTCATGTGAGATTTGAGGCTGGAGTCAGGCGGAAAGTATTATGACAGATCAGAGGGAGGAGGCTTTGATAGGAATGAAATATAATTAAAGGTCTGATGTCACTTTGTGCCTAGGTGAACTTTACTCTTGCGCTAAATGCATACGAGATTGTTCGTTCACTCTAAATTAAACTCATGCTAATCCATAAATGGTCCTGTCTGGCTCGCTATATGGCTGAGAAATTTACCTGCCAGATGCAGCTTCTGTAATTATATAGCGCCAAAACAAACACATTCACTCTCTATAAAACTCAAATGTAATACTTTTTTTTTTAGCATCTTTGGCTCTGGAAGTACAGTATTTTTTTCTATATGCATTTTAGAAGAGTATTTGTTACAGAATAAACTGGCTCCATTTGATTGTATAACTTTTTTTAAACAAAAAATTAATTATTAAATAAACCACACTCTAAAAAAAATGGTGCTATATAGCACTAAAAGTGGTTATTTGGCTCGTAATCATAGGGGAACCACTTTTGGTGCTGTATAGCACCAAATTTTGGTGCTTCAGTGGTTCTTCAGCGGTTCTTTGGCACCGCTACCATATACAGAACTTGTTAAGCTCCTGTATGGTTCTTTAATGGTTCTTCAGTGGTTCTTTGGGGTGATTAAGGTGCTATATAGCACCACTGCCGTACAAAGAACCTGTTAAGCTCCTTTAAAGGTTCTTTACAAGCCAAAGAACCACTGTTGGTGCTGTTTAGCACCATTTTTGTTGAAGAAATACAGTGCAATATGGTTCTACTTAGCACCAAAAGTGGTTTCCCTATGATTACGAGCCAAGAACCACTTCTAGTGCTATATAGCACCATTTTTTTTTTTTAGAGTGCAGCCTTGGATGCTGGATGCTGGTCTTACCTGGTTTTGGTTTGCTTGTCTTCTAGCCTAGCCAAGATGGTTCATTCAAGTCTAGCTGGTCTTCCAGCTTGACCAAATTGGTTTAGCTGTTTTTAGCAAAGCTGGAAGACCAGTTCACTACTTTTTTCTTTTCAGCAGAGTGTGTACTCATGGAAAAAATTAATGAGAAGTCATGGAGCTATCACGTTGCCACACTTCTGGATTTAGTCTGGCTTAGTTTGTTCTGTTTCTTCATGTCACTCCAGACAGACTGGATGATGATGGGATCAGATTTCTGTGTAGAGCACTGGCTGTTGTCAGACTGCTTGTGCAATTTTTTTGTTGGATTATTACTGGATTATTACAATTAATGACAAAATGAATGATTGGAAATGTAAACCGATATTTCCTACTGACACACTACAGCAAAAGATAGAAATAACTGACTTAAAACCATTTTTTTAGCTGGTGAAAATACAGTTCTAATAATTTGTTGATGTGTGTGCGTGTGTGCGTGTGTGTGTACTGGTTTTTGTGGTTTACGGGGACAAAATTTGTTTAATGACATGGGACAGAGGTATTACAATTTGAAGGTGGTTTATGAGGACACTGACTATGTCCCCGTAATTCAAAAGGCTTAAAAAACATACTAAATGGTGTTTTTTTGAAAATCTAAAAAAGGCACAAAGTTTCCTGTAAGGGGTAGGTTTAGGTGTAGGATTGGTGTAGGGCAATAGCCCATACAGTTTGTACGGTATAAAAACCATTACGCCTATGGAGAGTCCCCGTAAACCACAAAAACAAACATGTGTGTGTGTCTGTGTGTCTGTGTGTCTGTGTGTGTGTGTGCAATTATTATATGTTTAATTGTGCATGTTAATTCCCCCTATTTTGCCATTTTAGATTACTTTTGCTGTTATTTGTAATGCTCTCTTAAAGTGATGCACTTTGAAACAAATTCACTTGAAGCGTTTAAATGACATTAGTTTGTAGTTTTTAATTATTTATTTAACTGTAATTAATTGATTTTATATATTAAGATTGAATAAACACTTTAATGTTACACAGTTGTTAATGTTAATGTGTACCGTTTATGTCCTAATATGTACACTTTAGGCACTAATATGTACCTTTAAGGTACTAATGGGTGCAAATAAGGTTCAAACCATGCAAGTGAAAGCTTTTATACCCTTTTTTTCTGAGAATACTAAAAGTCACTTTGCCTTAGATATTAATGACATTTTGGTGAACTCTATTCCTCTTGCTTTTCACAGTCTCACTCTAAGTCACTCTCCATGTCATCTCTCTCTGTCTTTCTCTGTCATTCTTTCTCGAAGTCATAGTGCTATTTCTGCTGTCTGTAAAGCGATGGTATGTTCTTAGCTTGGTAATAGTCTGTGCAAAGCCGAGCAGAGCGGTTTAAGGAGGTTTGGTCCCGCCCCAATGTCTCTCCAGAGCGGCAATCAATCTGTGACAATCTCCAAGCTGCCCCCTGAGAGATTGAAAGCAATGATGGACCTTCTTAAAGTGCTTTGTTTTCTTCTGCTCTTCTCCTCCCTTCTGTCAGCTCTCATCACCAAACACCTGTCCACCTGGTGTTTGTGTGTGTGTTTGTTGAGTTTTTACTGAATCAGGTAGGCTTATGAAGAGAGGTGGGTTTAGAAAAGAGCATTGGAGTGGGAAGGGATTTTGTAATAATATGTCAAATGTGGAATGGTTATGACAAAGAGCTGTTTTTAGAATCTAGATGAAAATCTCTCAATATTTCATTTTTAATAAATGCTGCTTTTAAACCATGGCAACAACTAGCAGCGTATAGGAACCCCAACGGAATTGTCTGGAGAATATATTTTGCATGATATACAGCATTCAAGCATTTAAAATGTATATATAATGTATATATACCATTCAGAACATTGTTTTTGAAGAAAGTCTCTTCTGCTCACCAAGGCTATGTTTATTTGATCAAAAATACATTAAAATATAGCAAACGGTGAAATATTAGGATGAATTTTCAGCAGCCATTAGTCTTCAGTGTCACATGATCCTAAGAAATCATTCTAATATGCTAATTTGTTGCTCAAGAAACATTTCTTCCTATTATCAATGCTGAAAACATGTTGAGCTGCTTAATATTTTGTGAAAACCATACATTTTATTTAAAGATTCTTTGATTAATAGAAAGTTAAAAAGAACAGTATTTATTTGAAATAGAAATATTCTGTAACATTATAAATGTCACTTTTGATCAAATATAATGTTTTCTGAATGATAGTTTAATTTCTTTCCAAAAAATAAATAAATAAATAAATAAAAAATTGTACTGATCTCAAACTTCTGAACGGACATGTAATAAAAATATATATATTTTATTTTTATGTATATGTATACTATGTGCCTCTGTTTTGCATCAAAAACATAACCATGAAAATTTGAATTTATTATACACATTTGTCATTTCTTGTCTGTAGCTTGTGGTCCTGACTAAAACTGGCGAATATTTGTTTCGGATCTCTCCATGGGCCAAATATGTCACAAAAACACTAGATTCTGTCACCTATGACTGGACTCACTGGGACCCTCCACAACCATACCAGGTGAGTGTACACAGTTGAGTAGAAACACAGTAGAATACACACAATTGAATTATTCTGGGCAATTATTCAAGACACTTTAGAACCTTCCCACTGTGTTGGGGTCAATTTGACACTCATTTGATATTCAAACTACTTGAAACACCAGTCAAATCTTTATTTCTTCTTGAATTTTTGTAATAATAATTTTTTATGTATTAGGGGTCAAATTGAACCCTATTGGTTTTCACACAATTTCTGAAAAATAAAAACTTGAAGACACTTGAAAAATAATATAAATTACTGAAATAATATGGTAATAAATTAATCATATTAATCACATAAAGCAATAAAATAAGAAAAAAAGATTATATTATTATATTATATTATATTATATTATATTATAATTAATTTTTCAAATTAATTAAATAATATGGTGATAATTTCATCAAAAAAAAACCTTATGCCAATATTTTTTGTGAGACAAGCCTTCCAAAAACTGTCAGGTTAAAAAAATAAATAAAATAAAATAAAAACAACAACAACAGAAAACCTTTTTTTAACACTAAAATCTGAAATATATTGAAGTTATGAATTTTAAGTCTCGAAGTTTACTCAAAATTGAAGACATGTCTTCTGAATCATCCATGGCAAATTTGCTGTTTCTTCATCTGTTTGAGATTCATAGTAAAAAAAAAAAAATCTGAAAGAATGCTTTTGGTTGTTAGATCTCAATTACTAGAATGTTGCAGCACTGAAATGAAGTGTGAGAAACCCATTTTACCCTCACAAGGTTTTGAGAACCTGACATAACAAAAAAGGCAGAAGCTATTTACAAATAATAAATGTACAAATGAGATACTATTTATACTTCATTGTATTATACTTAGTCACTACAAGTAGCTTCAGAGATGCTAATTATGAATAAAAATATGTGGGTCAATTTAATGCTCAAAAATATATTTGGCACAAAAATATATTTCCAGACAGGTCTCTTTCCTTGGTACTTTGCACACATAAAGCCAATTCTTCTATCTCTGTTTGTTTCTCACACACAAGCACATACTCTCAGAGGTTTCCAGTGTTACAGGTTCAGGCAGATGCTTTCGGAGCTGTCAGGGAGGAGGGCTTGAGTTATGGACTCTGGCATGGTTTAACCTATTACAGTCAGGTTTTGCCCTGCAAAGGGTCAGTGGAGAATTGTACATCACACCAGTCATCATCGACTGATAGCTGCTTCCAAGAACCAAGAGTTCCAGTTTCACCACACACACACAAATCCTTTCTCTTGAACTTTTCTTGTAAGATTAAAGATTTATAATTGCTACTTTTCATTGAATCTCCATAGGTCCAAAACACCCGTTTATTTTTAATCTCCTTCAAAAATCACGGTTTGTTTTTGGGGTGGAGGTAGGTTTCAATAGAAGTCAAAGCGGGAGGGAATGTTTGCAGAACCGTGATGTTGTTCAGGCGAGCATGTGGCCTTCCTGTGGCTCTCGACCATTTATCATCGGTAGCCACATTAGCATCTCTGAAGCACCCTGCTCTTACGGCGACCCCTTTTCCGTGTTAGTAATGACACTCAAAACCGCCTCCTCTTAAGTGGCCCGCCACATTAAACAGCCAGTTTAATCAGAGACGATTCAACAATTGCTTTCGCCCTCTTGATGTTTTCGTTTTGCTGAAGAACCATTTGCAAACGGCTTTGATATGGGTGGTTCTTCCACAATGACAATGAGACATACTTTCCTTTGATATCTATTCATGGCATCAGACATTCATACAGCGACTGTGGTCAATGGCATCATGCTCATAATCTGTTTTTTTTTTTTTTTTACAGGAGATGAATTGGTGACACAATGTCATCTGGCAGTTATAGCGGTTGCTGCATGATTAAAGGCAGGAAATATTGCTTTTTGCTTTCTGAAAATGGTACCCTTTTCAGTGAGCCACAATTGGTTTAGCTTTATTTTTTGCATTTCACTTCTGTGTGCCTATATATGTAATTGTCTATGTTATGTCTGGAAATAAAACCGAAAAGATTGCCATAATAAAAACCAATATAATATTAAAATTATATTGCATTCACAACTGACATTTTCTTTTAAAATAAACTTTTTTTTTTTCAAATTAATTAAATAACATAATATTATTATATTATATTATATTCAGGAATTATATTATATAATATAATATAATATAATATAATATAATATAATATTCCTTTTTATAAACTAATTAAATAATATGGTTACAGAAAAAAACTTATACCAGTATTTTTTCCTGAGACAAGCCATCCAAATTAATTAATGAAATAATATGGTGATAAATTAATTACAGCCCTCCAAATTGAGATTATTCAAAGTTGTAATATAATAATCAAAATAATTATATTGTATTATTTTATATTATATTATATTATATTTGCACTGTTGTAGATGACAAATCTTTGAATAAACAAACAAACAAACAAAAGTTTACTCTAAGTTGCATTTTCTACATTTTCAAGCTCTAGGCTTAGACTGAGAACTTAGTCTCCATTGTATTGTTGCAAGCGTTCAATCAAGTCAAATGTTTGTGTTGTGTTGCATCAGGATCTTTGAGGTAACCCAGATGCTCAGCAGAACTTTCAAGCAAAATCTCTCATCAAAGCTCACCGAAAAAGAGTATATTGATATCTGGGCCTTGTCTCTCTCTCTAACCTTTCTTCTTTCTCGCCCCCAGTTCCAGCACCCCAGACCCCCACGGCCCAGCAGTCTTCGAATCTATGAGGCCCATGTGGGCATCAGTTCGCCCGAGGAAAAGATTGCCTCGTACAAAAACTTCACCAGAGATGTGCTTCCTCGCATTAAGGATCTTGGTGAGTGATGAAATCTACAGAAACACTGCCAAAACACACACGTCAAAATGACAGAAGCAAAGTGGAACACACCCCTCTCTGAGGGCCAGTCGCTAACCCTGAGCTCCCGGGCCAGAAGAAATCTTTAGGCTTAAGAAAACACTTACTGCTGATCAAAGAATCCATATGAACAAGGTGATTTTGCTACATCAGATTTGAAAGAAGTACACTTAGACTGAGCATGTTTTCATTTTGTTACCTAGCATGGTTGTGTTTGTCTTATACTTTATTTATCACTACACTAGCAGGAAGCAGAATATAACTAAAAGCTGTTGGAGAGTGTTACTTCAGAAACACGAGGGTCATTGCATGGCCCTCTATTTATTTATTAAAACCTTTCATTTATAGTAAAAACCTTATTACAGTTTTTCTCGATTGCTTAAACACATTTCTTGAAACCATGCCTCGTATTCTCAAAACAGTAAACACGAATCCATAACTTCTAACTCAATTCCCCAAACTTCCTATATTCAGGTCAAAATGAAGCTATCCACTCAAAACAACTCAATCTTGCTGAAAAACCAAACTTTGCTCTCAGACATGACACACAAACAGTCAAAAACACACACACTACAACACAGTTTTACACACTGATGAGATAAATTCAAAACAATACTACAAAAACCGGTAATAAGTGTTGCTTGTGGTACTCCCCAAATGTTTTATTCCTCAATTTAATGTACTGTAGAGTACAGTACAATACAGCAAACAACAAAAATAATTATTCTGCCCCAGCATCCCGTCTTTGGTCTGGGACAGGCCAAAGAACCTCTTCAACATCACAGGCTATACTGGCCCTGGCAAGGCAACGGGGGTAAAATCATCTTGCATGCCTGATGTCCTTGTGTCATTGTTCACAAACAAGATGTGTACGGTGTGTGTGTACTGGTTTTTGTGGTTTACAGGGACAAAAATTTGTTTAATGACATGGGTATGACAGAGGTATTACAATTTGAAGGTGGTTTATGAGGACACTGCCTATGTCCCCGTAATTCAAAAGGCTTAAAAAACATACTAAATGGTGTTTTTTTGAAAATCTAAAAATGCACAAAGTTCCCTGTAAGGGGTAGGTTTAGGTGTAGGGTTGGTGTAGGGCGATAGCACATACAGTTTGTACAGTATAAAAACCATTACGCCTGTGGAGAGTCCCCATAAACCACAAATACCAACATGTGTGTGTGTCTGTGTCTGTGTGTATGTGTGTCTGTGTCTATGTGTGTGTGTGTGTGTGTGTGTGTGTGTGTGTGTGTGTGTGGACACTCTTTTGTCATTGACCTTGCATCCTCTAAGAGAACCTATAGAGCAGGGGTGCCCAACCCTGTTCCTGGCGATCGACTGTCCTGCAAAGTTTAGCTCCAACTCTAATCAAACACACCGGCCTTTAATTTTCACGCGATACTGAAGACCTTAATTAGTTGCTTCAGGTGTGTTTGATTAGAGTTGGAGCTCAACTTTGCAGGACAGTCGATCGCCAGGAACAGGGTTGGGCACCCCTGCTATAGAGCATAGTTGTAAAAAAAAAACAGCTGAAGAAGCAACCTAAAAAGATAATGCATACTGTATACATTGGCAAAAATGAAGTAAAAGATGCAGGCACAAAGTAGTTCCACATGGAATATCATGCTAACTGTCGCAAGCGGAACTGTTAAGTTTAGTTAGCAGATGTGAGAACAGCTGCCGCCTCGAGTGATTCCATTACTGCACGGAGAGCCGTTTCCCATGATTGTTCCCTTACAGAGCTTTTGACATGGAAGCCTGAGAGGAAGCCAGCCTACAATTACTATGTCAGAAGGTTCTAAATGAGGTTTTTTGAGCTGTGGTGATTACAGAAGGTACCTTAAACATTAGTGTTCATTGCATTGGTCTGATCCATAAAACATAACCTTCTGTTGTTTGTTTTCTCGAGGGCTGAAGCGTTAACCTTTGCCTGGAGCAAATCTGTTTGTAAACAAAGAGTTAGTTAGCGTAAAATTATTTTTCACCCCTTAAGTGGGTGTTAAAATAGTGAGTCATTTGACTGGCTCCTTTGACTGCTCTCTCTCATGATCGGTGCTCTCCCTGGGGCTCTGTGCCTCAAGTTAATGTGCTCCTCAACCCTCCAGAAGGCAACTAAAGCAAAGCTGCACTTTGTTTCCTAATGGAAGAGCTTTTTGGCACTAGTTTTAGAAACGGTGATACCATAATTTTGCCCTTAAATCCTTTTATGTCTTATTTTTCCCTTAATCTATTTAGGGAATTATTTCTAGTTGCACAGGAATACATGTTGAAACGGACTTTTAATATAAAAAAGTTTATTGTTACAAGCATAATACTATATTCAAAGTCCTCTGAAGTGTTTTCAAAAAAAAAAATGGCATTGAATATCAAAATAAATGTAATGAAAGAAAGTTTTTTATTTGGAAAATAAAGTTGTCAAATTATTATATGTTACATATGGCCTGCCCTTGAGTAGTGATCAGGATTTTTTTGTTGTGTACTGCATGATAAATTGTTGCTTGACAGGTCTGATGTTTAAATCCATTGATAACAGATTTTGCGATGGAGGAAGGACTGAGTCAGATGAGCGGGACAAAAAAGCATCCTTTGTACTGTGATTTAATCAACATCCCCATGAAAAAGTGATTGACAAACAAAAGGAGCTAAACGCAAGTATCACAGAAGCAAAGGAAGGCAAGTCTAGCTTATTTAGCACTATGCTGTGAGAGAGCAAACAATGGTTACTATCTCAGATGACTCGAGTACAGTCACGATCACTGCAAGATACAAGTGACAACACATCTCTATCCAAAAAATGTTGTTCTTCTTGACGATCACTTGTATTTTTAAAGTAATACTGTAGATGAGCCTAGAATGAAAATTCTGTCATTATTTACTCACCTTCATGTTGTTACAAATGATTTTCACAAAAGAAGATATTAGGAAAATGTCATTAAAACAGTAATATTGTGGAGTATTATTACAATTTAAAGTAACTGTTATGTATTTTAATGTATTTTAAGCAGCCATTTTCCAGTTTTCAGTGTCACATGATCCTTCAGAAATCATTCTAATATGCTGATTTGCTGCTCAAGGTATTTGTAGAAAAGTTTTGTGGCACTAACAGTACCTTTTCCTTCAATATGATGAGTACACGTCATGAAATATGAAATATTACTAATATATTATATTTTGCCTCTCAAAGCACCTGCGTAGGATTTAAATGTATTTACTTGAATCTCAGCTATGACAATGGTTTTAGTCATACTTGTTAAAAAAAGTTTGCCTGGACTCACAGCTGTTTGATGTGATGTTATTGAATCCTGGAATTGGCCTTGTGATATTGTTTTCGTAAAAGGACTCGTACAAATGTCAAAATAACTTTTGTTGGGAACACAATGGAGCATGATTGAGTGAACTGAAATGGAAAAAAAAGCTTTTTAGTAATTACTGTTTCACCTCAGTTCTCTGTCCAAGACTAATTGCAACTATAATTATAAAGAATGACATAATTTAGATAGAACAATAACCTATTAGTCCTGTTAAATCAATATTTAGTATTAAGTACCCATAAAAATACCAATAGAAATGGTCAGTTTCTCAAATTTTTTCTTACTAACTGTAATTAAAGGTTATGTAATGTTGAGCTATTGAGCAGCAAGTCAGTCCTCTGTCAGTTTTCTTTCAGATCCTGATGTGTGAGAGTGTGTTGACTTCTCCACAGTTTGGTTGTTTTCGGATGTAGTTTACGTTAGTTACTCGGAGGTGAACCTAAGCCTCAAGACAAAGGTATGGACAGCTGGGCTGGGAAACAGATCCTGAAGGAGAAGTCCTAAACCACCTAAAACTGGAGTTTAGGAACTTCCTTGACATTCTTTATCAAAATCAATAGATATAATTTTATTACAGGTTTATTACTCACAGAAAGTGTCTTCACTGTTCAAACATTCTTTTCATGAAAAACATCAACTTAATTGTAATTTATCATGCTGTCGTTTTGCTATTGAAGATTCAGATCACGCTGTAGTTGACATTTAATCCTATGCTTTGGTTTCACTCATTTTTAATTATGTTTTGAATTCATTTACATTTTCCAGTGTGCAGCACTTGAAATTAATCCATATTGTTAAGATAACAACTTACACAAAGATTGTGCCTAAGATTTGTTTCACTTTGAAGATATTGTTTTGTTGAAGGTCTTTTGACTGTAAAACTGATTTAAATGCTTTTCTACACTTTTTTCCCTTGTATTTTCATCTCAGGATACAACTGTGTCCAGCTCATGGTAATCATGGAACATGCCTACTATGCAAGCTTTGGCTATCAGGTCACTAACTTCTTTGCAGCTTCCAGGTACATTTACATTTATGCATTTGGCAGATGCTTTAATCCAAATCGACTTACATCCAATGCATACATTTTATCAGTTCATGCATTCCTTGGGAATCAAACCCATAACCTAAGAGGTTTGAATGTATATCCTTAAGTAGACTTGAAATATAGTTCTATTATCATGTTTCTGGCAATTAAAGATTGCATTCATGTGTAGGTTATGTGGCTTGGTGGATAAAGAATTGGGCTGGTAATGGAAAGGTTGTAGGTTCAAATCCCTCATTGCTTTTTGTGTTGAGGTGCAACAAAATTGTTTTAGTCATGAGTAAAGACCTCCAAACCAAAGCTATATTGTTATAAATAAAATGAGTAGTCACCATAGCAATGTATACCAGGGGTCGAAACCTAAAAATGGGTGGATGGTCTGTTCTGACCAGTGCTATGGATAATACTATTAATGGGCTTGTTAACTTTTCAAATATATGCATTCAGTCAAACTCATTTTTTCATGCAAATTTATTTGTCACTTGATGAACATGGTCAAAGCTATATAAAGTAGAATAAAACACAACCACTGCTGTGCACAGGTTTGCTTTTCTCTCTTGAAGCTGTCGGACCACTAACAGCCTTAAATTCGCCAAGGCGGTTATGTATTGTATTTTTAAGAAAGAAGGTTAACACCTTTGTCCCGAAGGAAATTATATTCACCTCGGGACTTCAGATCTAGTTGTTCTGGATATGGAAAGAACATGCACCTCTCCTTCACCAAAAGGCATTAGCATGCTGTGCCCTGGTCACATTTTATTTATTAGCGTTATATCTACAAGGCCTGGTAGACCGAGCGTGTGACAGTATCTAAATGCTTTTCATTTTCCTTTAGAGCTCAGGGTTTGGTGGGGTTGTCTCTCAGCCCATGCAGCAGTAATTCCAGTCTTTAAATCAGGATGAGGTCCTCTGTCAAGGGCAGTAATCTTACTGTAAACACATTTGCCGCTAATCCCCAAATAGAAGAAAGCCCCGATAAATAACAATAGTAAAAAACAGAACTGGGTTTCCAAAATAAATAAACTCTCATGAAAGAAAATTGCATCTTTGAATGTGGGGAGTGAGCAACTCCCTCAACCTAATAAGAAATGACAGAGTCATTGGGAATCTTTATTTGGCTTTGGCTGGCTGAGGCGGCCGGCACTGGTGGACCAGTCCAGATAGAGTGCAATGTATACAGAGTAATTTCACTCATGATTGATCACTCATGCACATTTAAGACCTAATCCTCTCTCTGCTGGGTGGAGGGAGCGAGCAAGGGAGGTGACTTGGAATATCATTAGCTCTCTTCTCACTTTACTTGTTCTTTGTCTTGATATCTTTTACCCCCACCGAGTAGACATAGCGCTGGGCATGCTGGGAGATTGGAGTTAGTGTTTGTTTTGCGATTTTACCCTCGGATCAGAATCCACTCGTTTTCGTTTTTCTGTAGGAGGCACTTTATTTAGCTGTGGTTTTATTGGCTTCAGCAGCAGTGGTGGAAAGAGTACTGAAAAATATACTCAAGTAAAAGTACCATTACATTCCAAAAAATGTAGTGTGAGTAGATTAAAAGTACTTGTCCAAAAAACTCCTTGAGTAAAAGAGTAGATTATTTAAAAGTACTCATGAGTACTGAGTAGTGAGTACTGAGCTGTGGAATCTACCCCCTTATAATAAACACTGTACACTGCAATTTAAACATTTAGAAAACATTGTACATACTGTAATTCACATTATCTTGTTTGTCAGAAAAAATGAAGAATATCTATCATCCAGCAGTTTTAATTTTGACTGCCAACTCTTTAAAATACACCAAAACAACACGGAAAAACTATTAAAGTGACGAAAAGATGAAAGTTATTCTCAGTACAATCATCCCCATTTAAATCATAAAGTTTGAAAAAATAGATTTAAAATCAAATGTAAGGCCACTGAGACAGAGCATGTTGTTGTTGCATATGAAAAATTAATGTTCAGAACAGTGCAAAGAATACAAAAACCATTAGAAACTTGTACGAGAGTTCAGCATCACACACCATGAGATGGGTTAAAATGAGAGATTAAAAAGAGCCAATTTCTCCCCAAAATGGTGTCAAATTTAGTGTTTTGTGATAAAGAAATAAAAACCACAAAACATGATCATTTCTGTTACAATTTACACATAAATGCACATTGTTCTAGAAAGAGGGCATCATTCACTACCTTTCACACATTTACTTAAATTGTTACGCTGACAATACAATTTTTAAGGAAAAATTGCATTAAATTGGGAAGTATTTCCAGGGAAACTTTTTTTTTTTTTTTCAAAAGAAAACACACACATACAAAAACCCATGTCTTTTTCCGGGCCATGGCGGTCTCATTGAATATACTGCTCTATCAGCAGCATCCACAACTGAATGGAACAAAAAGTGTTGAACTTGAAAATTGTTTTTGCACCAGCGCACTTGCTAAATAAAGGCAGATTGTATAAAATGGATCAAACAAAAAACAATGTTTATTAACAGGTTGCAGTTTTTATTACATCACGCGCTGACACAGTTGCAGTATATTAACGCCACGGGTCATAAACAAGGTGCATACTGAATCTGGTCCTCGAATTTCAGTACATCATTTCCGAGAATTTTAGTGTGTTCCCAACACACTTTTTCACAGCGCGCATTGGAGTTAACAAGCTACTGACTTCTCCAAGTGACTGCTACAGAACTCATGCAAGGGAGAGATGCAGCAGTGCAGATCGCGCATAACTCTCTATGTACTTAAGTAAATGGGAGTGTGAATTTACAGCATTATGAATGTGACACTTGCGGGAGTTATTAACATTGTACGCAATACACATAATAACCTCACACCAAATTTCAGGCCCTGTAGGCAGGCAAGCATACAGATCATTTTATAGGAAGATTCTGATAACCTGACTGAATTGATGTTTGAAGAACGTACTTCCAGCAGCCATGATTAACAGCAGTTGGCGGTTAGGTTTTCTATGCACAATTTGATTTGACAAGAGTCAAATGAGACCAATTACTCTCTCAGTCTATCCAATCACATTGATGGATAAAAATAACATTAAAACAAGCATGTAACGACCAAAAATGGAGGGAAAATAGCAGAGTAAAAGTACCGATACATCTCTTAAAATGTGCTCAAGGTAAAAGTACACAATTTTTAAACTACTCAGAAAAGTACAATTTCTGACTAAAACTACTGGTCACTTTATATTACAGTAGGTGGACTATTTACATCAAAAAATAAGTACAATGTACTTATTGTGGTCATATTGTATTGCAGAACACTTTTGCTGTTATTGAGGTGGGATATGGGTAAGATTAGGGGAAGGTTTGGTGGTATGGGTAGGTTTAAAGGTGGTTTAAGGTATAAGGAATGGGTCAACAGTGTAATCATAAATGTAACTACAGAAATTAATTACAGATGTGACTACATATAGGTATTTTTAAAAATATAAGTACAATGTAAAAACATGTATGTACACAATAAATGCATTGTATCAAAGGATTCATTTAAATGTAAGTACATATTAGTTAAGGCCAGCTAATATAAAGTGGGAGCAAACTGCTTAATTACAGTAACAGTTCTAACATTTTCTATCAAAGGTAAATGTCATAGCTTGTGGATAGTACAATTTTATAATTAGCTGCTAATTAGTTAATCAGTTGACCTTTTTATCCCAAGAAGCATGCAGTTGCATGGACAGTCCCCTTGGACTAAACTAGCTAAGTGTTTTGCTCAAGGGCCAGTTGTAATGATCCTGGTTCAGCCTTTGTGAGCTTTTAACCTTTCGGTTTACCGCTTAAGATCTTTATCAGCTGGCTTACACCACCTCATAACCATTAACCTCTCAAATAGCACACCAATTCACTACAGACCTCACATCCTCTTTCTCTTAGCCGCTTCGGCACTCCTGATGATCTGAAGCATCTGGTTGATACCGCACACTCCATGGGCATCACAATTCTTCTGGACGTGGTCCACAGTCATGCCTCCAGCAACACAGAAGATGGACTGAACTACTTTGACGGGACAGACTCCTGCTTCTTTCACGGAGGCTCCAGAGGAAACCACTCGCTCTGGGCCAGTCGACTCTTCAATTACTCTAGGTGAACCAAGTCTAAGAAATATGCCAGCTGAATACATTCTGCTCACATTCCCAACTCTTGTCCTTTTCAATTACTTCTCATTTGTGAATATCAAACAGCCCTTGAGTTTTCCGCACGCTAATGGACCACTAATGGATCTTTTATTTTTATTCTTTGTATTTTTACTATATCTTTTATTCTTTTTATTATATGTGTCTTGTCTTGTCGCTGTCATTCTGTTGCACTGTGGAGCTTCTGTCACTAAAAGAAATTTCTCGTGTGTGTAAACATACCTGGCAATAAAGCTCATTCTGATTCTGATTCTGATCATAATGGCATCTTAAGATGTCTAAGAGGTGCTACGGTGTTTCCTGAACCATCACAGCCGTTCACCTGTGATCCACTTTGATTACTGGGCAAGTGTGGGACGCCTCGCATGTGGTACTTCACGGTTTGCAAACAAGCTTTTTTGGTAAATCTTCAATCCGTGTCGCCTTACACACAATAAGAACCTTACTAAATTTCTCCCGTCCCTGGTCTTTCTTCTCCCCTCTCCTCATCTCTGAGATGACAGGCTCTCTTTATGCCACCTCTCAGCGCTGATCCATTAGAGGTCTCAGTGCTGCCCTCCATTGCCCTCTTCTGTAATGGGATTTCACATCATTGTTGTTTGAATCTGAAGAGTCATGCCTCACCCACCAAAATGATAGTCCTGTCTGGCGGTTGCCTCTGCGAATGAACATTGATTTTTGGTCATATCTTTGGTATTGATTCTGGCCGTATGCCTTTTGCTCCCTGTCTGCTTCTGTGTTTTTCTTCCCGGGTTCCTGTTCGCCGCTGGCGATATTTTAATGTTTTTACATAGCTTGATAGAGATGGGATGGAATATCTGCTGTACTGGATTGAAAAAGTTACTGCTCATCATTGTGGTTGAGATTGTAGCGTTTTAACAAATGGAAAGAATGATTGACTTTATGTGCAGTATGTAGCTGTTTAGTCACATGTAAGTGTTGCCAGAGCTACAGTAGCTTGTAAATGCACAAGCTACTAAATTTAAATGTAATAATACAGATTATATATTCTGTATTGTTATATTTAACAAAATGTAAATTAAAATATTAAGGATATAATTATTTCAGTTAGTTGACAAGGTAGCATTTCTAATTTTTGTTTACATTTTCTTTGAAGTTTTCATCTAATATTTTTTATTGTATTTAATTTCAACTTTACTTCAATTACCAAAAGCTGTTTTTATTAGTTTTAATTTTAGTTTTTGGTTTAGTTAACAGCAATAACACTGACTTTAACAGCTAAGCTACGGACTGTAATAATTAGATTGAGTTCACATTTTGATTGCTTCGTGCTTCATTGTAATGGTTTCCCAAACATTTTTATGTATGTAAGCTTACTTTTATACTTTCAATAACATCATTTTTCTTGTGTACTTTCTTGGAAGTACTCTTAGCCATCAAATATTAAGCCTGGGATTTAGTCTTGTGCTCAAGTAGAAAAAATATATTGAAACTGCAAGTCACAAAGCGTAAAAAATAAATGATAAAAGAACAAGCACATTAAAACAGCACAATTCTCATTCTCACAGTCCTGTAGAATTAATCTTGAAATACCACAGATGGTTTTCAAATCATGTAATGCCATTATACACTGCACATTGTTATTATATATACTTATTAAGTTTCAGATTGTTTATTCAGACAAAACAAATCAACATCTGCTTGGTGTTGAAAGAAACCCAGAAACAACAGCCAGCCTATTCTAAACTTGCTTTTAATTAACTTGCATCCCAGCTAATTGAGAGCTGCCAATTTATACCCATTGTTTTTTACGGTCTTCGATTTTTTTGAGTTTAATTACTCAAATTTAATATATTAAATTTGGTGATATTTTACTTGTTTCCGTAGTTCATCTTGATGAGAGTGTGCGTGGATGTTTACATAGATAAATTCAAGGATCATTTAATGATGGAATAAAAGGACAATAGACAGTAGTTTCAAAGCTTTGTATTGTGAATAATTTATTTATTAATTCTGTTTTATTTGTTAATCTGTTATTTCGTGGACTGTTGTTTGAAGGCTTTGATGTTGTTGTTTTTTTGGTTCAGTGTTTGTTCAGCCCCAATTATTTTTGATACTGATGAGGGATTGGTGGAGTGGCAGTAATATATTGATTCTTCTTTAAAGTCTTTCATCTGTGGCCTGCTGCAGTTGTTGGCATCTCTGTGGTGTAAATGAGCCTGTCTCATCTGCCCCTTACCTCTGTCAATTCCCTCTAACAATCCCCCTTCTGTCTTTCCTTTGCATCTCTTCATCATGCATAAATTCAGAGTGCCTGAGAATGAAGTGTCTAATGCTTCTGTAAAAGTTTTTGGTTTTGTTTTGAAGTGAGTCACCAGTGATGAGCGTTGTTCTTCCCGGGTGTTTACGTCTTTTGAAGGTGATTGTAAATGATAACTGTGTCGACTCCATCTCCTTCGACTATCCTTATGGATTTGACACGGCCCATCGGAAATAGCCGAAGGATGACCCTCTCACGCTCATTTCCATTAAAATCCAATCAGAGGAGACACTCCTCACTTCCGTGGGTCATAAACGGCCGTGACGTCCCCTGATCTGATACACTCCATGTCCGAAACTGAACACAGAACAGTGTTTAGTATGACGTTTCTATGAAAGAATGGTTTCATGCAGGCTTCCAAAATGTAACGTGCAGAGAATATCTAAGTGCAAAGGAGTAGTTTAATAGAAAAACACCAAAACATACAAAAACACTGGGAGCCACACATGAAAGCACAAACATCAACTGACAGTGCACAAGTGAAACACTAGGACTATTTATAAACACAGGGGCTAACAAGTTTAACAAGGTAACGAGGGGGTGTGGTTAGTTGTCTAGGGAACACACTAGGGAAAACATGGAAACTAACAAGGGAGCTACAAGGGCAAGGCTAACAGGCACAATGGGAACAGGGAAAACACTACAACAAAAGGCCAGACATAAACACAGGGAATATATAACACAAAGCAGCATAATGTCATATCTAATGTTGTAGTCAAGACCACCTAATCCGAGACCAAGTCGAGACCAAGACAATTGTGTGTTGAGACCAAGACAAGGCAGGTCGAGACCGAGTCAAGACCAAGACCAGACCAGAATTGCTCAAATTAATCTAAAGGATCCACATTTACTGCCTGAGAAATGCCTTATTTTTAATCATTATACACAATAATAAGACACTTACAGAGCTGTCACCAATCAAATGAAATCTCTAACAAAATTCATCTTTGCACTGCAGTGGTGGCACAGAAGCTGCATGTGAATTGGTACAATTACAAATGCATAAATAATGTTGAGAATAATGTTAAAAATTGTTTATTGAATGTTTTTATAAAAGCAATATTTTTTTTTTTTTCAAAACAATTCTGTTGCACTTGTGACATTGCTTAAATATAATAATATTATAATATAAAAATCCACATCTCATAGACTCAAGCACTTATACTCTGAAGCACTTTTTTGCAACAATATCTTGAATTTTGTGGGTGCATGTATTAATTTTGGTGACATTTTTGACACAGTCCCTCAATAATTTCTGACTCGGCATAACGGTATACATCATTTGTTCTCAGCCAGGGGCCAGGGCCCACTATGGGGCCTCA
This sequence comes from Tor tambroides, assembly GCA_021397915.2. Taxonomy (NCBI): domain Eukaryota; kingdom Metazoa; phylum Chordata; class Actinopteri; order Cypriniformes; family Cyprinidae; genus Tor; species Tor tambroides. Next base: position 41,654 of record JAFVLL020007188.1, on the reverse strand, counting down.
ACAAACGTCCAAGGGGGGCCTCAAGATGACTTAAAATTGATTAAAACAAAACAAGCATTAAAATTAACTAAAACAGGTAAAAATCAGAGATATTTCTTAGTATTTGGTTATTTTTATAATGAATATACATCTTTCTAGTCATGCTGAGTGGAGGGGGGCCTTCAAATAATGTTATGGACAATAGGGTGGCAGTTAAGTCAAACATTTTGAGATCCACTGGTATAAATCAAATGATTTATTTTTGTTATGTAGTTATTTAATTAGTTATTGATTAATTGCATTTGAAGCAGGACGTTTTATGTGACATCCAGTCACATTAATGATGATTGTAAATAAATTTAATGATATCTCCGCAGTTGTGGTCTTGGCTGGTCTTGAAACAAAATCCCGAGTCCTCTTAGTCTGAGACCAAGACAAGACCGAGTACAAATGTGGTCGAGACCGAGACAAGACCAAGACCATCAAAAAATGGTCTTAAGACCGGTCTCAAGACCAAGACCGGTCTCGAGTACTGCAACACTAGTCATATCTAAAGATCCACAACAAATTCCATTTTACTTTATACATGACCAATATAGAGGCTTTTATTTTTGTATTTTCAGTTTTCATTTTAGTTTAGGTTTAGTAATAATGTGATTTGCTTTTGTCATTGTTATTAGTTTTTGTTTTTATTTTTTATTTTTCAGCTTTAATTTATTTCATATTAAGTTTGAATGATTTTAGTGCTTCGGTTTAAACTTATTGGATCGTAGTTAGTTGCTAAGGAATGATTTCTAATTTCATTTACATTTTTAAGTTTAAGTTTTCATTTAAAATTTATAAATTGAATTTTATTTCAGCTTCATTTCAGTTTTTTAAATAGTTAATAATAATAATAATAATAATAATTTTATATAATAATGAATCATAATTTTATTATTATTATTATTATTAAGATTTTATAACATTATTTTAAAATATATTTGTAATAATGTTCATATTTTTAGTAGTATTAGTATTTATGATAATAGTAAACTGTAAAAAGAAAAAAAAAGAAAATGGATTAAAAAACAATCATTATTAATTTAATTTCAGTCATTCTGTTTGATAAGATTGTCTGCAAATGACATTACATTTAAAAAAAAAATTGTTCTGGAAGTGCAAATGGTGCATTTTGAATAGCAGATGTTGAACATTAAAAGTAATATTGTAATTTTACTGCAATTTAAATAGTTTTGTATGTTACAGTGGCTTTGATGAAACTCCGTAGTAATTATGTAGGCCCTATTTTTTGCAGAACATGGTTGAACTTCAAAAAAAAAACTTAAGTAAACTCAAAATATCTGGCAATGTGATGCAATTTCTCAACTTTATTTCCAAATACCTCACAAAATTATAATGTTTCACTTAATACTATCAGTGCACCGTTCAGTGTTCTCCCTTCAGCAGGTCTTTTGAAACAGAATTATTGTACCCCTCTAAAAGACATGACAAGACGTGAAAAGCAAAGCCTGAAGACTGAAAGAGTAAACCTTCTGCAACAGATGCTGTAATACGCACTTGTTTATTTCATCTCAGACGACAGCTTTGTTAGTACTGGCTGGCCGTCAGCATGTATTAGCAGCTGTCCTGCAGTAGACTTCACTCTGTAATTAACACTGTGTCTGGAGTTGTTTGCAGTCTAATTACATGTTTGATGAGCTCTGTTTTTAATCCATTGACACTCTCTGTGATGGCCGGAAAGATGGTATCTGTGTCTTTTGCAGTCAGTCACAACAGCCTCGAGTCAGACTGTGCAGAACAGTGACTGAAAGAATTGCTTTTTATGAAAGTGAATTAGTCGTACCCTTTGAGTTTTACTCGAAAATGTCTCATACCATGAAAATTAAAAAAAAAATAAACCTTTTCAGTCCTTTCATGCGTAGGCAGCAGGCATCGTTAGGTAGGTGCGAGCGATGCAATTCTGAATTTGAAACAAAAGTACAAAGAACTAAAAAAATCAAACATCTAGAGACAAAGCTAACAGAGCAAAACAAAAAAAATGGCAGCGCAGCTAATGTCTAAGTACAGTAGACAGCTCGCACATAGCCGTTTGGCATTGTGTGTGTGTGTGCGTGCAAATGCTCAAATGGAAATAGACCTCATTAGGTTTGATATACAAAAGGATTGGCTGTTACATTCAGTCTGACACTTTTTTTTAATTTAATTTTTAAGATCTGAAAGAATGCCACAGGGCACACTGGCGAAAAAGCTTGTATTGATGAAATTTTAATTGCCTTAATGAAGGGCCCATGCACATCTTGGAGAAATCACTTCAACAACTGTTTTTTTTTTTTTTTAATTTCTCATTCCTCATATATATATATATATATATATATATACACATACACATACACACACACATATGCACACACATATATACTATACAGTATTAATAGGACAGGCTTGAAAAGTGAAAAGCAATTTTGTAAATCCAGAAAAAGACAACAAGAGATCAGACACTCACCGGCCACATTAAAAGTTTAGCTGCAAAGTCAGGAACAGCTGACTGAGCTTAGCAGGCTTACTCAACTCCAAGAAACTGAACAGACTCATAGTGGTCCACATGGGCCCCTGAAGGCCAGGCTTCTGCAGGAGTTTTAGCTAACAAAAGCACATTAATTCAAACAGTGTACTTAGCAGTGGATTTATGTTACACTTTCAGTCTGGGATGGCTCAAAAAGTATTGCAGGGCTGAGACCAGAACATGCATTTGATCCTTGCAATAGCTGAATTTAAATGAAAAGGACAAATTTACTGTAGATACAGCCCGTGAATTATTATAAACACAGGTGGAAAGCGGACAAAAAGGGATTTCTATTTTAGGAGTATATTTTGGGCTCTAATTTCTGATTGGATGAGCTATGTTTAAAGCTGTTAAATGTAGATAATTGAACATGTGATCACACATTTTTTTATCCAGCTGTACCTGTATACTTCAATCTGTACTTTGTACAAGTACAGTACTACTAAGTTATAAATACTAAGCTACAGTTAGGTCCATCTATTATTACACAGCACCAAAAGTGCTGTTTGGCCCGTGAGAGATGAACTAGATGACTTGAAATCATTCATCTCTCAGCTGAGTAAACACAAGGGTGGGAGGAAGGATTCTCAGCTCTAATCTTGGTTTAAATCTTCCCTAGGCTTTACTGCATTTACACCCTCACTCAGCAGACCAAACTGAATTTCTGATGTTTATGTGGATATTTTTACTTTCAAGTGTTAATGTTTATGAGATGTTAAGGAGTCTCGGTTTGAATCCAGAATTGCTGTCTCATAAATATGCTTTTCAGCTGTGGCTCGAGTCCTTTAAGTTTGCACTCTGTTTGAGTGTCTGTGTACATTTATGCATTTGCATTTGTGTGTTGCCTCTAATTTGCTCCAGTGCATTTGTGCTTATTTATGAAGTCTAATTGGAAGCTATTTTGATGCTGTAGAGTTCAAACCATTAGACATGCTGTTGCAGTTCAGCACATCTCACTTAACTGGTTATAACTGAATCCCAAAGGGTCCGACTCTGCTTGAGAAGTGTTGTTTTGGGGCCGGAGAGACTGGTGGGGAGTTAGGGGAAGTTTGGAAGAGACTCATATGATCTGTCAGAATCATGCGGTGTGGACTTTTTTCTGGTCTGTTGTCTGCTAACACACTGGCCATCAAAGAAGCGTTTAATAACGCTTAGAAAGCTGCAAGGTCTGTGCTTTCTACTGAGAGTGAGAGCACAGAGAACTGTTGGCACCTTAGCGTTCTGATTCAGTCAAGTCCTTAAGTGAAGTGCTGTGAGAGCTTTTCATGCTAGGACTTTCACTGTGCCTGGATCTGGCCCCAGCAAATTATGCATAGCAAACGCGCTAACTAGCTTATTACGAATGCAGGCATCTGCAGGTGAAATGTTTTTTAGGTGTGTGCTTTGTGTTGTGCTAATTTGTAGCAAAAAGACCAAGACTGTGTTAATGGTCAGTTACATACATACTAAATAATTTTATCATATTGCTGAGCTAATTTGACAGTGTAACAAGTGCAAAACGTAATCACAACACAAACCCTGCTGGTCTTAGATTTTTTTTTTTTTTTTTAAGGAAAAACACAATTCATAATTTTATCACGATTCTTTGTCATGTAGGTTTTACTATTTGTGACCCTGGACCACAAAACCAGTCTTAAGTAGCACGGGTATATTTGTAGCAATAGCCAAAAATACATTGTATGGGTCAAAATTATCGATTTTCTTTTATGCCAAAATCATTTGAATATTAAGTAAAGATCATGTTCCATGAATATATTTTGTAAATTTCCTACCGTAAATATATCAAAACTTAATTTCTGATGAGTAGTATGCATTTGGACAACTTTAAAGGCGATTTTGATTTTTTTGCACCTTCAGATTCCAGATTTTCAAATGGTTGTTTGTCATCCAAATATTGTCCTATCCTAACAAACAATACATCGATGGAAAGCTTATTTATTCAGCTTTCGGATGATGTATAAATCTCAATTTCAAAAAATTTACCCTTATGGCTGGTTTTGTGGTCCAGGGTCACATTTTGCCTGAGTCTGAGCTGTACAGCCAAATTAATTTCCCTATTTTAAAAACAAAGCCTTACAAGGTAACAACATATGAAATAAAAAGAATGGCAGACAATTAGACCAAAGTGGGCAAAGATAAAAATCTTTGTCATTATTTTATCTTTGTTAACAAAAACAAAGATACACATTACAAATTCTCATAATATATAAATTAAACAAACAGTGCTTTATTTTTCAGGAATTTAGCAGTAGCATTCAAGAAATTGAATAAACAAATATAAAAATAAAATTCTATATACACTTCACTGTATAATATATATAGTGATTTTTATTAAAGCAACTATATTAAAAGTTCTGCAGTCAAGAGCAGTGAGTGATTTTTCTCTAAGTGTTTTGTTGTTTTATTAACATTGAAGGGATACTTCACCCAAAATGAAAATTGTCATCATTTACTCACTCTCAAGTTGTTTTAAACCTAAATGTGTTTGTTTCTTCTGTTGAACATAAAAGTTATTTTGAAGAATATGGGTAACCAAACAGTTGCAGGTTCCCATTGACCTCTATAGCTTTTTCTTACTATCAAAGTCAATGGGGACAAGCAACTGTTTGGTTACCCACATTCTTCAAAATATCTTCTTTTGTGTTTAAAAGAAGAAAGAAATGAATACAGGTTTGGGACAACATGAGAGTGAGTAAATAATGACAGAATTTTAATTTTGGGGGGAACTATCCCTTTCATGACAAGCGGCAGCATAGTACTATCAGTCTGCTGTCACTTTAAGACCTTTACGCATCTAACATACAGACACACATCTGTTTTTCTCTCAACTGTTACACGCTAGACATAACCAAATGTGTTTATAGGTAAACCTTCAGTATAAGCACAATCAGATGTGAAAAATAACTTCGAAACTTTAACTCATTCAGGCATTTTATTTGCTTGAAAGTAAATGTAAGTTGAAGTGAACGTAGCATTATATCTGGCAAAAATGTTACCTAGTTAGGCAGCTCAGTAAGGTTTGGAATTGAGCCCCTGAGTCACTCTTCTCTGGAGCTTATTGATTCTCTGAGATGGCAGAAGGTGTTAGCAGTATGACAGAGCAGTCCTGGCTGTGAGCTAAGACTCCATAGGAGCTCATCGACTCTGCTCTGCCCCACAGGGGCTTCACTTATCACACCGAGGGCTTTTATTCAATGTCTTCAACACCCAGGGAGCCTCGCAGGAGGAAAGCACCGACTCTGTCACCCACTCGCTTTCCATACTAGCGCTGCAAACCTCCACTTAGGAGACAGACCTTATCTCTCATCAAGGGCGGCGTGTCAGGGTTTTGTTTTTAATCAATTATTGATGTGAGAAATAAAGCCGTATTTGGGAGGTACTTTGTACTCTAACAGGTGAACAGATTGCCTTGTCTGACAGTGCTTGTGTTTCCAGTCAGGCTGAAAATTGAACTTTTTAAGGGGGAGAGAGAGATGTAGAACAAGGGGCCACCGTGATGCCTGAGATTTAAACACAAGCTGAGAGGAGATTCACCTCTTTTGCTTCGTCTCTGCCTTGTTCGCTCTCCTCTTCCTTTACACACACAGAGACACTCACACACTGAATTTAAAGGATTAGTTCACCCAAAAATGAAACCAATAAACCAAACAGTTGACGGTAGCCACTGACTTACATAGCATTTTTTTTTAATTATATGGAAATCGATGGCTATCATCAACTCTTTGGTTACCAACATTCTTTAACATACCTTCTTTTAAACTCAGGTTTAAAGCAACATGGGGGTGAGTAAATGGTGACAGAATTTGCATTTTTGGGTGAACTATCCCTTGACGAGAGCACTTTTCTTGTTTTTTCTTTACTGTAATAGTTAAGGATATCATGTAAAGGCACTGTAACGTCCATAGTGTTATATACATTTGAAACTATGACATCATAGGACCTCCCTATGGATTTTTCTATATTCATATATCAGTTTTTTATTCATATAGCAGATGCAATTATCTAAAGCGAGTTATAAATGCAACAAGTGATTCATCTTTAAGGAATATAACAAATGACTCACCTTCAGGCAAGTATGCAGTTTCAGCACTATTAGTGTCACATAGCAAAATTACAAAAGCGTTACTAAAGCATGTTTTCAAACAACCTTTGCAAATGGCTCTTACACTTATCACGTCTTTAGGATTATTCTTATCCTCATGATATCTTACAGTTTTATCTGGGGGTTGACCATAAAGCACATGTGAGAAAATGTGTGGTAAAAACTTGAGTTTAGCTAGCCTGTCAAGAAGAAACTCCACAATTTCAGCGTCTCAGTTGAAACCTAAACAAACATTCCATCACATTCTTCAGTCTTTGTCTTTATAAAGAGCTGGGCAATAATGGAGTTCAATTTTGTGACAAAAAAACACAGCTGAGATTTGCTATACAGTATAGTATTTATCACTTTACATGCATTTACTGTATGTATGTTGATAAAATTGGAAATAATATATATCCAACTTTATATACACAGCTGTGTGGTAATACATTTTGCAACAATATAAACAATCACACAGTGGAGATTTACCGGTGTTGGGGAGTAACTAGTTACATGTAACAGCCTTATGTAATTTAATTGCAAAATAAATGTAGTTGTAATCTGTTACAGTTACTGAGAAAAATGTGTAATTAAATTTCAGTTTCTCATTAAAAAGTTAACAATTACAAAGGGGGTTACATCTGAATATTTCTTGTATTAATATTTACTATTTCTTAATATGACTTTAAATCTGTATTTAACCTCAGAACAATCTCAAAGTAAAAAGAGGTGTTAAAGTCTGATTTTGTGGTGACTGTGCTTTAAAATTAAATTCTTATCATCTTAATTCAAGAGATAAATGATTTTGAAAGTCTGATGGTAATTAATGTTGAGTCCTACTGTAAGGTTATCCCTGCCTGATTTAAATGTTTCAAAATGATTAACAGTTGAAAACATTTTAGAAATTTAGAAAAGTAATCAAAAAGGAATTAAATGTAATCAGTTACATTACTTTAATAAAGTAATTGAAATTACACTACTAATTCAAGTTACACTACTTATTTTAAATAGGGTAACTTGTAATCTGTAACTTATTACATTTCTAAAGTAACCCTCCCAACACTGAGATTTAGTATATATTGCTTTACATGAGTATACTGTATGTGTGCAATACATACTAAAGCACATGGCATACTATAGTGTTGCTTACAGTACATTGCTTAGTCTGCTGTGAAGTTGATGGCAAAAACCTGACGTGGACTTATACAGATCATGCTCTTGGGCGCAACAAGCAAGCTAACATGCAGCAAAACCTACATCCTTTATTCTGTTTAAATATATAGACATTTAATTCTATATATTTTAGCATGTCAAAAATAAGTGACATTTTTTAAGAGTGCACACATGCTTAAGTACATGAAGAAACCCTGAATAGTAAGAGGGAAAAGTAAGAAACCTATAATAAATCAAACATCAAATAAAGAAAAATTTCTCAGAACAAAAAAGTGAAGTGGTCCTCAAATGTCTTCTTCATTACAGCAGCATTTCAGAGAAATTATATTATGGTTAAAGCTGTTTACTGAATGAACCGCATATGTATCGGAGTAAGTGTACTGTATGGCAATTACATAACATGATTTGAAAAATTAACAGCTTTCTGGTGTTGTAAATGAACTATAATAATCTGAAAATGAATTAAATCAATTAATTAGCAAATTATACCATTAACAGTCCTATATTTTTTAGCCAACAAGGTTCAAATGACTTAGGTGCGACCATGTTAATTTTGTTTTGGGAAACAGTCGTGACTAGTTAGTTTAATGATGCGTCATACAGCTGTGGTTAAGTTACGTTGTGTTAAATGATGGCAAATAGTCATGAATAACTAAAGTATTACTATTTTTGGAAGCTTTGGCTACCATTATAAATGACCATTTTTGCCCATTTTGCATACCCATTGTTGCTATTGTTTTTACATTCTGTCAAGTTTGTTCTTCCACTATGTCATTCTTTCTCCTGGTGTAAGATGGACAACAGGTTCCAAGCGTGTGTCCATGTGGATATGCGTTTGTCTCTTTAATCCCTTCCTTTTATCAACTGTCTTCTTTTTTTCCCTTTGTTAGTGGCCTGTTGAAGTGTTACATTGTTGTCTGGTTGCTGATTGGCTGCTCTCTGAGCTGACAGTCGGATTAATTAAGCCTCTCCACTGAGTCCTATCAAATCTCACAACCAACACTGACACCAAAACAATTAACGACGGTTCGCAGCCCAGCCTGAGATCCACAACTAATTAAAGGGATTGTATGGTTTACTCTTAGAGAGCTGCCTAATGCTCCGCGGGTCATCATAACACGGCATGTGGGATATCAGAGCTCACAGTAACACTCCTGAGGATTTGTTTTTTATGATTCCTGAGGCAGGTTTGCTTTCTTCTGTCTGGAGTAGCACTTCATAATTATTTTGATTGGGTTCTTTTCAGCTTAATTTGATTCAGCTCAATTAAGTTAATCAAAGGTGCTTTACAGGAATAATTGTGGCATTTCCAGTTGTAAAAAAAAAAAAAGCTCATAAAAGTTCATCATTCAAAAAGAAACAATTATCAGTTGAAATACATTATACTAGTGTTTAATGTTTAACTTGCCATCATCTAACTCTCATTAAAAATTAATCTATAAAAACACCAATAATTTCAATAATAGTATTAATATTATTAATATTTAGAAAATCTGATTCTGTAATCATACAGTGTTGTGATACCTAAATTCACTTATTGCTTTTAACAGTTGATTTTAGTTTTAAGTTATTTATTTTTAATTCATTTATACACAATAGAATTTTCTGTCATTTATTGGTATTGGAAATTATTATTATTAATTATTAGCTTAGCAGTGTCTTTTGGTTTGTGTCCATTAAAGAGAAATCAGAAAATAATCAAATGAGATTTATTTTCAATATTTTTCAATCACAAAATTCAGTAGATTATGTAAAAAGCCATCTCACATGGATGGTTCAATTATTTACCTCTTTTATCCTGGAATTTCCTGTGAAAACAAGTATGTTGTAATATATACCATTACCGTGATATGAAAGTTCGTTCTGCCCACCCTTACATCTGAGTGAACAAAGCATCTACAAAGAGTTTGAGAATAGATGGATAAACAGGGAAAAGCAGGTCAGGAGGGCGCAAGATCACTGCACAGGAAGTTGAAATGTAGAGAAGTCAGAACATCTCCTTCTCGTATTCCCGTGTGCCCTTGTGCTGAGTTTCAGAAAATCAGAGCAGTGTATTAAAGCCGTCTTTAGACCTTTCACCCCGGCCCTCATTTGCAATTTTCAATTAAAGTTGTCCTGCTATTTTAAGCCTTCAGGTCTGACCCAGAGCTTGCGTGTGTGACTCATAGAAAATGCTGAATAATTGTGTCACCATCATGCCCTGGTCAATAATCTGTTTGTTTATATATATATATATATATATATATGTGTGTGTGTGCGTGTGTGTGTATACACTGTATAAAATTATTGCTGCAATTAGTTATCACAAGTTAAAATTCAACTAAAAAATAATTAATAATGGATTGTTTACATTATTTGTCAAATTTATTAGCAACTCTGAATTAAAAATCTCAATTAAAATTGTTTTGAAGTAAATCCTACAATATATTATTTTATTTAAAAATATATATTTTATTTTATTTATATTTTAATTCTGCAAGGAAAGATTTTGAACTTTGGATTCAACATTTTTTTTTTATTAATAATAATAATAATGTATTCATAATTTAATTCTATTTTTTTATTACTACTTTAATTCTGCAAGGACACATTATGAACTTTTGTTTCATCAAAGAATCCTGAGGGGGAATTATCACAGTTTTCACAAAAATATTAAGCAGCACAACTTAATATTATTTGCGAAAATTTTTAGTAAATCTAAATTAAAAATCTAAATTTAAATGGTTTTGAAGTATATCCTACAATAAATTATTTTATTTTATTTTATTTTATTTTGATTAAAGAATCCTGAAATAAAAGATCAGTTTAAAATATTAAGCAGCACAACTGTTTTTATTGATATGAAATGTTTCATCAAATCAGCATATGATTTCATTTTAAAATATATTAAAAACTGTTGTTTTAAATTGTAAAAATAATTTCACAATACCCATTGTTTTTGTGTGTATAATTTATTCAAGTACATGCAGCTTCAACAATTACAAGTAATTGTTTTTACCATGACATTGTTGAATTTGAATCTTGCTATTTTTTTTCTCATCATCATTTTGTCAACTGCATGTTTTAAATCATTGAAACTTTTCCTTTGAAAAAATGAAAAATATCCTTCAGAAGCGGACGTTTTTTGACAGTAATTTCATAGACGAGATTCTGCACAGGAATCCACTAAACGTTCTCCGTCTTACTCTCTTCTCTATTTGTAAATGAGGATACTTTTGACCTTGACTGCTCTTCACACTATTGATTGGCCACGTTAGCACAGCCTGTTTTTTTTAATCAGCGGCCTGTTTTGCAATTTCCATTCACTCTGCAGGGAGAGAGCGACTCTTCCAGTCTCCCACAGCAACAGATGGTAGAGAAGTCGGGTTGTTTGTGCGCAGAAGAATCTTTTTTTGAACCCAAACATAATGAGCCCATATTCAGCCTTCAGTCTTTCCTGCATTTAGTGTTTGGCAGAAAGGCGGTGAGGAGACGGGCTGCCAGTGTGTGTTTCTCTCTCTCTCTCTGAAATCAGTCTAGTCATTAGTCACTGCACATATACAGCATAAACCATTTCCTCGTGCTCTTTACCAAGCCGCCCGTCTTTCGGCCGGCCTACAGTGCGTTTGGCTGATCTAATGGTTGAGGACAGGCATTTTATTTTCAAGGAATTGGATTGAAGCATTTCCTGTATGTTGTTGTTGAAGGATTTTCTTGCCGAGTTTTCAAGGCACAAGATATTGTGTGGTGTTGAGGAAACTAATTTGAAAGTGTAGTTAGCCAAGCTATTCATTATTCATAGTAGTTCAACTACAGTCAAGTAAATAAATTGTCAGATGCACAACAAGATAATTGCAAAGTGTATCTATCTACACTGAAGTTTGTTAGGCTAATATTTAGCAGTCTGGCACCTAAATAATGAGGATCTCAATTAGTGGAACAGTGTTAAACTTGAAAGTTCATTTACATGAATAAAGATAATTAAACAAGAAAACACACTGATTTACCGCAGTATTTAACTAAATATTTCACTATATTAATGAAGGTAGAATGCAAGGGAGATGCTGTACGCTGTTAATTGTAAGAAAAATCAGCTTGTTGAGCTGCTTCACACATTTGAAAATTAACTTAGTAGTGGATATATTAATATTTCAGTATTTTTTCTGCTCATTTAAAGTGCAATCCTTTTGAATATCAAGAGACAGATTTACTAACAGCTTGTGCCAATGCAAACCGTCTTTTGGTGTTAAAATAGTGCTGTCAGGTTTTACTAAAGATGCGCAGTGAAGAATTAGCGCCGAAAAGGCGGGGACACATTTATTTTTGTGCCTGACCTTATTGAATATGCATTTGTAGGAGTTTCCCTTTCAGACGCAAAAATTTATGGGAGGAGAGTATTAAAATGAAACACGCAAATGACTGGTATTTGTGGTATTTAAAAAAAAAATTTAAATTAGTTTTCTTTTTATTAGAAATTATTTTTATGCACCTTTAATATCATGTTACAATCATCAATGTCATATTTATATATGTACTATTGTGATTATGAATGTGCTAATGAATAACTGTAAAGAGAAAGAACTTCTTAATCCATAAAATCTTAACTTCATTGCTATAGATCAGAGGTCTCCAACCCTGCTCCTGGAGATCTACCGTCCTACAGATTTTAGCTCCAACCCCAATCAAACACACCTGAAGAAGCTAATTAAGGTGTCCAGGGCTACTTGATAATTACAGGCAGGTGTGTTGGAGCAGGGTTGGAACTGAAGTCTACAGGATGGTAGCTCTCCAGGAGCAGGGTTGGAGACCCCTGCTATAGATGAACCACTTAAGCATCACTTACACGGTACACTGTAAACTTAAATGAAGAAAAAGAGCAGTTTTAATATCTATCGCTACACATGAAATTCCCAGGTTGATTTTTGAGGTGGTTGATGGATAGGGTTTATAGAGGGACTATGTTTGAAGATTTTGCTCTTAGGCTTGTTTTGATGTTTTTTTGTTTGTTTGTTTGTTTTTTCATCGTTTGAAGTTACAGTTCAGAAAATCAAAATCTTTTTAGCGTTTTAAGTGACGTATCTGCATATGCCGCTTGATATTTTCTCACAAACAAATATTCATATGCAAGTATTTGAAAACAAAAACTAAACTAAAAAAACGAAACAAAAAACATGAATTAATCATGACCTTCAGGAACAGAATCCATAAACATGTTGAGTTGCACTATTCATTTGGCCTCCATACAAAAGAACAAAATGATGGCTTATCTGCAGATGAGAGTTCAGCAAACCTGCCAATGTTTAACCTCGGGAATCAACTGAAAGAACAAAAGAACAGTAGCGCTCAAATAATAAACACACAGAGAGCTGAAAGAAACTTTTGTAGCTGCAAACATTATGGCTCTGAATATAGTAAGATCATTTTTGCTCAACAACTTTTTGTTACACATCGGCTCTTGTTTTACATTTTAAACTCATAACCAGCACAAGAGCTCTTTCTGGACCTCCTGTTCAGTGGCATTAAGGGCTCATTTGTGTAGATGATTGTTTGGTTTGTTTAGATGCCTGAGTGTTTATTTATTAATTTATTATTATTATTTTATACTAATTTTTGAAGGAATATGCTTTTGTTGTTTTGTTGAACGTATGGTTAGGTCAAACTCAGACACTTCAGCATTTTCTAATCCTAACTTGATTATAGACACATGACAGGAAAAATGATGGAAATAAAGAGCCATTATTAAAGATAGTTAGCTTGAATGAGCCTGTTAGCCTTTTTTATCATAATGTTTTCTATTATCATAATGTTTTCTGCAATTTTATCAATGATGGAATGGTAAAGTAAAATAAAGAGTGAATCCGGAAAGAGAAATTAAGGACACAATATATAAATAAAAATTATTAATATTAATTAATTTTATTTATTTATTATTAATAATAATAATAATAATAATACATTAAATTAGCCTAAATTAATAAAATTTGTTAAAATAAATGCAATTAATAGTTTAATTAATAAAATATAATTAATTATTACGAAGAAATGGCTGGAATATTCATAAATTGCTTTCTTATTTCATAGTATCTGGCGAAATGGCAAAAAAAAGTAGAAGTAGTAAATAGTAGTAGTAGTAGTAGTAGTAGTAAAATCAGCAATATTGTGAAATGTTATTTTAATTTAAAATGAATTTTTACTTTAATATGTTTTAAAATGTTATTTATTCCTGTGATGCAAAGCTGAATTTTCAGCAATATTACTTCAGTCTTCAGTGTCACATCATCCTTCAGAAATCATTCTAATATGCTGATTTGTAGCTTTTTACTGTTTATGTTGAAGAAAACAGTTGTGCTGTAAGATAGATGGATAGATAGATAGATAGATAGATAGATAGATAGATAGATAGATAGATAGATAGATAGTCATTATGATTATTATGTATTAGCAATGCTCAGATAAGTCCAGTCATGTAAATTCTGTAGTTTTAATGGCAATGGTTAAGTAAACAACATCCATTAAAAGCCAGAAGTGTTCATATTTAAAGCAACACTGGTGTGTTCTCATACATTTAGTTAACATTTCTTTAGAGAGATGTGTCTTTCATGTCAATTTTCCACTAAATTATTCATTGTGAGAAGCATTTTGCTGGAAAAACAGCCTCTTACAATGTGTGTCAAATTCATACAAGCAGAATGAGGCTGCTCTCATAGTTAGACTGTCAGATTGAAGTGTTTAACTGTGTATTACACTTCTTTTGTGAACATGCAGAGCAGACGACGTTCGATGTTTGTCTGCATGGTCACGCGTGTTCAGATCCTGGTCAGTGGCCTGTCTGACCACTACCAATGCTGTCCTGAATGTTTAACCCTCACAGGCTCCAGCGTCTGCCCTGCGCTCTCACCTCTGTCCTACAGCGCAAATACATGCATGTATTAAAGATTTCAATAAGAAAAGCATATTAAACGGTTTGATGTCATGACACATCAGCAGTGCCCTACTTTGCTGGAGTGCTTGAGGTTTGAAAGGACTGATTTGTTTAAAAATGGTCTGAAGTTGAAGGATTGTGGGGGTTTCAACTATCACAACCATTCATCACTCATCTCTATTTGGCCTCTGTGGGAATCTTATTGTGCTTCCCACCTTTTCTCTCTCTCGTTTCTTGTCGGTTTGAGGTGATGGTCCTAATCTGTTTATGGTGAGGGTGGAGGCAGGCCTGTGGGTTCTGAAACCTTATCATATCAGAGCAGCTTCCCGTTAGATTCCACAGATGCACAAATGCAATCTGCCTCTGTTTATGAAAGCTTCATATCGGGATAATATGCATGGCTTTTTATCAGTGTGCAGCAAGACTCTATCTCTGCACTGAAAGACTCTGAGTGTGAAAGGGGAGGATGTGGCAACAGAGAGTGCATTTGCTGAGATTGAATTGTTATAATGGCCATTCATGTATTTGCAGATGCACAGCAATAGATGTTGTGGATTTCTGTGCATTTTTGTGGATTTATGCGCATGTGAGTTTTTATGTGAATTAGAGGTCTGCAATGTATTTATTTGTTCGTTTGTTTTGTTTCTGTATTTATTATTGTTATTGTTGTTGTTGTTGTTGTTGTTACTGTAAACATTTTCATTTTGTTTTAATTAATATTTTATGAATGATTGCTTATTTTGTCATTATTATATCTATATATAATTTACATGAAATAAATAATATATATTGCATTAAGTATTTATATAATATAATTTACAAATATGTTAAAGTATTTATTATTATTATTATTATTATTATTATTATTAAATGTCCTTATTTTATGTAAAATAATAATTTGAAAAATAAATAAAAATATTATAAAATAATAATTGTATTAACTATTTATGTAATATAAATATTTGTTGTTGTTGTTTAATGAATGTCATTTAATGAATGTTCTGTTAATTTATTTGAATATTTTATGAATTATTTTTATATAATTTATATATAACAATTTATAATTTTATTAAATGTGTCTATAATATAATATAATTTAAAAAATAATACAAATATTATAAAATAATAATTTATTAACTATTTATATAATATAAATATTCATTGATGTTGTTTAATAAATGTTTTCTTTGAATTTATTTGAATATTTTCTTAATATTTTTTAAATTAATTTATACATAACTATTTATAATTTTATTAAATGTTACTAATAATATAATATAATATAATATAATATTACTGGGTTGGATGTGGACCTTCGAAATTTAACAGTATGGTTAGATCAGGTTGGGATCACAGAGTTTCAGAGTTTGGCTGTGCAGTGTGAATATGTTGTATGTTTTTGTTTTTTGCTTTTTAAATAATGCTGCTGAAACTTTACTCTGGCCAGAGTCCTTGATAAGACCCCTGCAGATTCCCTCATCTTAAATTGATGATACTGTTTATTTGCTGTATTGTTTGACTTCTGTAGGGGCTACAGTTCTTTAGGCCCACAGCTATGCACTCCTCCTGGGTCAGTCCAAATGTTATACATCTGAAACTTACAGGTCTGAAACGAACACCTCCAGGGTTTCTGCAAAGCCAAGGCAAAACTCCTTTTAACCACCCCTGGTGACTCTCTTACCAAGGCCTGCTGCCGTGTTCTGCAGCGAACTCTCTCGTATGTATTCATACAAGCACGCAAGCACGCGATTATGACTTCAAGCACATCTCTATGAGTGTGGACTGAATACATCAGTGCCTGCTTGGAAATATAGCAGTGGTTGTAGATATTATTTGCGGACGTGACACGAATGTGGTCAGCGGGTTTAAAAAAGTAGTGAAGTAACTCAGTTGTGTCGAGTACTTCTTAACACTATGGCATTCTAGAGGTTCTTATCGCTTTTTAATGAATTGAACGCTCCTGCGGTGAGTCTGAATGCTTTTACGACACTGTTAAAATCAAAGAATTAAAAGCATAACGTTGTAAGAATTGAATCCCTGCTGTTCTACCTAATCACATGTTTGAATGCACACGAGACGGGGGATGGCGAGAAAGTTAGATTTACTTTGGGATGGCTTCATAGGCCCACTGTTGAAAACGTGGTACTTAGTTTAATTGCAGGAATAAAGGATTGAGAGAGGAGGAGAGACAGGGGCCTCATCCAAAAAGTTAGTGGGATATCAGGGCTTATTTATGTGATGGTTTCACTGTGTGCATTGGGGGGATGCATTCAGTTTACTTGAACTCTGAGTGTATATATATATATATATATATATATATTATTTATTTATTTTTTTTTTTTTTTTTGAAGAAAAGGTGAGTGGTAACTCTCTGCGCAAAAACTTTTGAGTGTTTTTAATGTTTGTTTTTTAAAAGCAGTTAGGGTGTTTTCTAGGGCTGGAGTTTTAAACTGGGGTCTGGGGACCCCTAGGGGTCAGCAAGGAGGTAATAGTGGGTATGGAGAAAAACTGAGAATGTAAAAAAACAAACAAACAAAAAAACAAAACAAAAACCTTTTACAGAATGCACTTTTAGGGTTGTCAGAGTTAGAATGTTAACTTAGAATATTTATTACTTTTTTTCAAACACAATTTGCTAGCTAAAAAGTGTATATATTTATTAAATATACTGTGTGTGTGTGTGTGTGTGTGTGTAGATAGATAGATAGATATTAGTGCTGTCAATAATTAATCACACATTTTTCTGAAATTAATCATTTACAGTTTTTTTTCAACTGCCTACACACAAAATCTTTACTTGTCACACAGTTTCTGAAACCTGACACTCAAACACCAGAACCACACACCAAATCTGCAAAACCACACACTACTCATTGCTCAGTTTTCAATTTCATAAAACACTTTAAGCAAAACACAATACACAATTCTCTATGTAACATACAAAAATTGAACAGGATGTATCTTGATTTCCTTTTTCAAACACAACCAATCAAAATGCCACACTAATTCATTAGTTTGGTTAATTATGTTTGGTTTCTGTCCAACTACACATGGTTGATGTATTCGTTTTTTCATACTGTGAAATACTGTATTCACAACCACAAATGCTTACAGTAAAAAAATTAATAGTTTGTTTTCAATCTTGCTTTCGAGTTTACAGTAAATTTTTCAACATCTCTTTGCCAATTACTTTCAATCTTGTTCAGAAATATGCACAGGAGCTCATGAAAGAAAAGCTTTAGGTTTTAAATAACTGTGTGTATATGATATATCCAAAAATGTAATATTATGGCAAAAGGGTTTGTAACATAAGAAAAATGTTTGCTTTTGAAATGTTTGGGATATTTTGAATGCAGTGCTTCATTTTGCAAGATAGGTGAGGCATTTTGCAATTTGTGTGTAAAGTCTTGAAAAAAAGAGGCAAAGTTTTGAAAATGCAAGCAGTTGAAAAACAACGTAATTGTTCTTTTTTTCCTAATATACTGAATAATTGGGTCTTGGCTGTACATGAAATGCATATAATTCTTTCAAGGGATTCATCATATTTTGGGGTCTAGAGCATTTAAATGCTTGAAAACATTGCTTGGACATTATTAGGGTAATACTCTTCATACGGGATTTGAATGATTAAGGATGAAGGAATGCAGTAAGAGGAGGCTGTTCTCAGAGCGCAATTTCTCATGAAAGTATGGTTTCAGTCTTGAGTTAGTTTCATCTCCTCCTAATTCACACACTGTTCATCGTTCTCCTCAGGGAATCACACACCACCGCCCAACCTGCTGCTCCTGCTGCTCCTGCTGCCTGTTTCTCTCTTTCTCTCTCCATCTGTCTTTTTGGGCTAAATCAACCAACCTTGTGATACAGCTACTATTTAATCAGAGAATGAATCCATTACTCAAATGTGTGCTTTAGCACTGTCAATCAATTAAAGCTTAAATGAAATCATTACATGAAATGCCAATTACTCAATCAAATTAATTCACAAATATTACAATTAATTGCACATTTAAATATTGAAAATAATTCCCAAAATGAAGATCATTCAAAAACATGATTGTGGCAGATGAGCCAATCATTGAACAGATATTGCAAATAGAAGGTGTCCTTTGTGAACAATCTGACATCTTTTTTTTCTTTGTATTTAAATGCACCAGAGCTCTAGTTGATTGATTTTTGGATTCTTTCATCAGAAAAGGGTCGATTTTATGTGGAAGCTCTGGAGAAAATGTCATTTTCTGTTTCCCATAGCTGGGTGGTGGTGCGGTTCCTCCTCTCCAACCTGCGCTGGTGGATGGAGGAGTATCACTTTGACGGCTTCAGGTTTGACGCTGTGACTTCAATGCTGTACCACCACCATGGCATCGGTCAGTTGTTCTGCACCTGTGAACAAGCACTACCATCATTATTTGTCAAAACGAATCATTGTCTTAATAGTGTTTGGTCTTTTTCTTTTTTGGGGGGGTCTTTTCCTGTTAAAATATCAAAGTTTCGAGGTAAATTTACTTGAAAACACAAAGTTTTCAGTTCCGATCCCTCATTTGGTTGATTAAAAAGAATTGGCTCATTAGAGTCATTCAGGAATTGGTCTACACTGGTTGTCCTCTATGCTAATTCACTAAAAGATAAAATAATCGGCTCATAAGATTAATTCATTCAGGAATCTGTTTACATTGGTTGTGCTGTATGCCGATTCACTAAAACTTAAAAGAGTTGGCTCGTAAGAGTCATTTGTTCAAGAATCTGTCTACACTGGTTGTGCTTTATGCCAATTCACTAAAAGTTAAAAGAATCGGCTCAAAGGAGTCATTCATTCAGGAATCGTCTACACTGGTTGTGCTGCATGCTAATTCACTATGAAAAATTGAAATGAATGTCATTCTGAATAAGATCCATTTTTCCAATCCTACCATTAAACTCACAAAATTGTTTAACTCATGCTTAAAATAAGAAAGGAAAAAAGAAGGAAAAAAAGCTATTTTCCAATAGACTTAGAAAAATTAATTACGGATACAGCCAACTCTCTTAAAACATGCAGTGCAATTTTGCTTTTGATTCTCAAGTAGGTTCAACATTTATCCTATGTAAAGACATTTGCTTTTTACTGAAAACGTGACAAACATACTGATTAATATAATTCATTTAAAATGCATTGCCATGTTCATGTGATGTTTTATTTGCTTCAAGAAGAAAACGGTGTACTTCATACAGTATATAGAGAGAGCGAGTCTATAAGTGCCTCTGTACGTCTCTGAATTAGTTCATCCAGATGAAATGTAAAGGCTTTGATGCATTGATTCACAAAGAGTGTGTCAGAGGCATGTCATTTCTGTTGTATTAATAAAGCTCTGAATCATAGCATGTGGAGGATAAGTACAAACTGCATGAATAGATTTGAAAGGCCCTCTTAGACCATTATCATAAATTATGGGAGACCTTGGCCGCTCTGTACATAATACAGTAAAATGATTTCACTTGTGAAAAGATTGGGATGCCATTAATCCATGTCCCACTGGAGATTTTCTCTGA
The DNA here is from genome assembly GCA_021397915.2 of Tor tambroides. Classification (NCBI taxonomy): domain Eukaryota; kingdom Metazoa; phylum Chordata; class Actinopteri; order Cypriniformes; family Cyprinidae; genus Tor; species Tor tambroides. The sequence continues at coordinate 21,428 of JAFVLL020007188.1, read as the reverse complement.
ATCACACAGTCAAATGATCTGGTTTTGCCCAGGCACGTCATTTTCGGGGAACTACACTGAGTACTTCAGGATGCACGTGGATGAAGACGCACTTGTCTATCTGATGCTGGCCAATCACATTCTCCACAGGCTCTACCCACAATGCATCACTGTAGCAGAGGTGAGAGTCTACTTATACTGCGGTGCATTTCTATTTTTTCAAAGGAGGTATAATTTTTCCTCTTTCCCACCAATTACAGCTCCCATTACCTTTTTCTCGCTCCCAAGGGGAAATTTCATTTCATTCTTTCTATTCTTCTGCTCTGTGCTGGTGCATTTATTTAAAGCTGAGCTCCTGTGAGGTCGGAGCTGAATGCTGTGGCTAATGGATCAGGGTGATAATTGAGCGATTAAGGCCAAAAGATTCAAGAAAAGAACAGGAGAGATTTTCAGGGGCAGGCTCCGTATGGATCTATCCTGTTCTCTTCTTCGCTGGTCTCATATGACCCACAGGCAGGTTGTAATAGAAGCAGGCGTTTTTCAAATTGCTTTAATTTGCCCATCTGCCAATGTGATTAATCAAAAGTACAGAATGAATTTGGAAGTAGAAGAGTACAACAGCATCCCTGAAGACGGACGGAATCTGTATCTCAAGGGTTGCTGCAAAACAGGCAACATTCGTTCCATATATTTACTCAATCCAAAACACACTCACTGGAGAAAAGAAAATCTGAATTAATATTTTTGCTCTAAAACCCTTTGAAATGAACACTCCAGTTAAAGTATGTTCTGGATTGCCATTTTCAATCTTTACATTTTCTTAACTCTAATGTGGCATATAAAGTGGGAAATTGGATACAGGAATGGTCAGATCTCAATGGAACACTCTTCACTCCCTGTCTTGATCCTAAATTTTCTCTCTCTATATAATTTTTCTCAATTTTTCTATGCACTCATCTTTGCTGGAAATTCCGGTTTAAAGCAGTCTAAAACTGGTCTAAGGAGTATTAATTGGTTAATAGATTTATGTGAATTTGGGTCATTATCCACTGAAAATGATGACATCCATCACAGCTATCATTGGCACATTCTTTAGAAAAGTAGTCCAATTTGTGAATGAAATAATCTTTTAAATTAAATATTTTCAATGAATCAGTCGATCCAATTCTCCAAACCAGTCTGGGCTGCATTTCCCAAAAACATCGTAAGCCTAATTTGTTCCTAGCACCATTGGTGACAATAGTTCTACGATCAACTGAGGCTTACAGTACTTTTGGGAAATGCAGCCCTGAATGATTCGTTCACTGATTTGTTCTAGAGTTAAACTCACTGATTCAGTGCTCCTGTTGCAAGGGAAATAGCTTACTGGAGGGAAGATTTTTGTAAGTAATACAAACTTCAGAACATTTTGGAAAAATTGTATGGAGCACTTTTATGATGCTTTCAGGGTGTCATTTGTAGCATTTAGTCCTCATTCACTGTAATTACACTGCAAAAAATGAGTCTCTTCCTCTGCATTTTTGTCTTGTTTTTCAGTACAAATATCTAAACATTCTTAATTCAAGATGCATTTCCTTGGGAAGCAAGATGACTTAAGATAATTAGTCTTTTTTTCTGATTAAGTGAGTTTATGTTTAAAAAAATCTGTCTGTGGTGCAAGAAAAATAAACAATACAAAGAGAAATAAGATTTTTTTTATTATTATTTCATTTACTGATATTTTTTCTTGTTTTAAACAAAAACTAATTTAAGTTTGATCAGTTTTTAAGAAAACTGGTTAGATATTTGGAATGACCAGCTTGGACCAGATAGAAGCCAGGTGTTCCAAGACACAGCTTAATCTGTATTTTTCCAGAAGGGAATGCGTATTTTCACACTTCCCTGCTCTCCATTCCTCATGGATTTTGTGTAGGATGTATCAGGGATGCCAGGCCTGTGCAGGTCCATTGAAGAGGGAGGACTGGGCTTTGATTATCGTCTGACCATGGCCGTGCCAGACAAATGGATCCAGGTGAGCTCCCATCTCCTGTGATTTCTCTCTCTCCACACAGATGTTGCTCCTTTGTGTTTGGTTCTGTGCAAATGATGTTGTTTGATGTTTGCAGTTCACCGTTTTGGGGTCATCTCTCTTTATGAAGCTGTGTATTTGTAGTCTTTGCGCAGCGGCTGTCGCACGTCCAAATCCCCTGCTGGCTCGGCTCTATCTGCGCATGTATCAGCGTGGGCATTTCCGCTTTAATTCAAGCCAGGTTTTTGCATGGCCGTGCCTTTTTAAAATGACAAAAGGAAGAGTATTGATTGAGATTGAGTTCAGGGTGTAATCTGAGATCTGGCACAGCCTGTTCAGATAGCAGCCCCTTTTTTTTGTCAGGCTTCTATTTCAGTCCCACTTTGCCCATCTTTCATTCGTCCTTTGCCAGCATTTTGAATGCCATTAAAAGGTTTGTGTATTGATATACCCGGCTCTATCTCTCTATTACAGACAGCCTTTGCATTTGTGTGATTTTTGTGCTTGTTCTCTTTCTCACACCCACACACACTCCTCTCGTTCTTCAGGCTTATTCAATATGACTTCCAAAACTCTAATCACTTTCAAGTCTCGCATAGGAAAGTCAAATTTTTCACACTTGGCACCAAACCAGAACATAACCCCCGAAAAATAATTGAAAACAAGTGAAACAAATCATATTCAATCATATAAAAAAAGAGACTTGCAAATTGTATTGTATTTTAGCTGAGCACAGAATATCAAGCGTATCCCTGTTTACAATCTTAAAGGAACAGTTAAACCCAAAATGACAGTCCTGTCATCATTTACTCACTGGTTTCAAACACAGGTGACTTTCTACAGTTTTAAGAATGTTGATGCTGCTCTTTTCCAAACAACAAACGCATACAGATACCATATGTGTTCTTTTTAAGATGTTTTAAAGACATGTGAAAACAGACCGAAATTTATGTCATCATGAAATCTCATCTTATGCTTGTGTATGGTTACATTTTGGCCCAATTGTGGTATCAATGATAATAGCTATCCATCTAAAGATGCGAATTTAACTTATGCACAAAACTGGAATATCGCATAAAACATTTGCTAATAAAGCACCATTTTCATCCAATGAGACAAAGAGAACAAAATCATCACTTCCTGATAGACTGGCACTAAATCTCACTCAAAAAAAAGTAGGAGAAGCCACTCTGAATATAATAATTTCAGATGCTGTGTGATGAGATCAGTCCACTGGTTAGTCAAGTTATCCCATCTCATCCTGCAAAGTCACATGACTTTTAAAATCTTAATCATGCTAAAAGTTCTGCTAATAATCTTCTTAATGGGTGTTTTTATTTAAATTTTTATTTTATTTTTAATTTCTAAATATCACTGAGAAGCAAAATTGCATAATTTTATAACTATAATGTTTCCATTTCAAATAAATGCTGTTCTTTTGAATCTTCTACTCATCAAAGAAACCTGGCAGAAAAAAAATGTACCATGGTTTCCACAAAAAATGAAGCAGCGCAAACTTTTTCAACATTGATAGTAGAAATAAGAAATGTTTCTTAAGCAGCAAATCAGCATATTAGAAGGATTTCTGAAGGATCATGTGACCATGAAGACTGAAAATTCAGCTTTGCCATTATAGGAATAAATGACATCATAAAACTTATTAAAATAGAAAACAGGTATTTCAAATTGCAATAATATTTCAGTTTTTTTCAATTAAATAAATGCAGCTGTGGTGAGACTATTATATGGCTTTCAGAAGACTTTGAGTACAACCCACAACTCCTATGTACCAGATTTATGGTAATTTTATGTTATTTTTAGATGAAAGTCATATGGGTTTGGAAGAATGGGGGTGAGTAAATGAACTTTTTGATGAACTTTTCCTTTAATCCCTTGACAAATTATAGTAAACCTGTGTCTGTGACCTCCCTCAGACAAAGAAATACACGTCCACACTTCACCTCTCCTTGCCATAACTCTCATTTTCACAATGAGGTGTTCAAAAGGGCACACTCCCTCCTGATTTACTACTGAATTCCACCTCTTTCTCGCTTTCTGTGTCTCTCTTCCTCTCCTCCTATGTCACAAACAGCGTTAGGGCTTCTCAGCTGCGCGCTGCGCTGTGACGGAGGTCGGCTGAGCGTGGCTCCCTTGTGAAATTAAAATGTCCGCCGCTCCGAATCGATAATGCAGATGATGAACAGAGTGGAGAGAAACAGGAGGAGGAGAAGGCCACAGTCCATAATGAAACCTCCCCAAAAGCTAATGAAATCTTTAGAGATTTCCATAAAGAGAGCAGCTGTTCTCTCTCCCTCACTGAATTCGGTGATGAATACATTAATATGTGGAATCAATAGGTTTATTAACGATGCCGTTTGATTTGCGGGGCTGAGAGGAGAGCGAGAGTTCAGTCATACTTCCTGAAGAAGAGAAATGGAAATGAAGTTAAAACTGAAGAGCAGATTAGATCACAATGCGAGTGAGTTTCTGGTAGCCTGTGGCAGGTGGCAGTTATAATGTCTGCTGCTGTCTGTTGGGTAGAGAGGTCAACTTTAACTGACACATACAGTATCATATAGGTGTTTGTGTGTGCATTACCACTTAAACTCACATTCCCACATAAGCATCATGGCATATTTTATTAAGTTTGTTTGTTTGTTTGTTTTTTCATTTTTTATTCAGTTTTATCAATTTGCTAAATATTTTACTTATTTAGCTTTTTACTTTTTTCACTTTAATGTTTTATTTTATGCTTAAGTTTTGTTTTGCTCTTTTCTGTTGTTTAATTTTGTTTGTGCAGTGTTAATTTTGACAGCAAATTTTGATTGTTTTAGTCATAGTCTTTTGACTAAAATGCCATGTAGATGTAGTCATATTTTAGTCATCTAAATAGTTTTTAGTTTTAGTCTAGTTTTAGTTGACTAAATATCCTAAGATTTTAGTCGACTAAATCTACAGTAAATTTAGTCGGCTAAAATCTAATGTGTTTAGTTACAGTGTAATGCATTTATTAAGCATTTCTCTAAAATTTCCACACTCATTATATAGGTTTATATTAAGGTTACATGCGGTTCATATGTACACATCTAACCTCCTAACCACGCAGCAGATTCGTTTTGAAGGAATCTTTTCCCAAATCGTCCCTCCCTAACATTTTCGTCTCTTTTTATTCGTTGACGAAAAGGTCAATAGATCTTCGTCTAAGTTTTTGTCATTCAAAATGAGTTTTAGTTCATTATCATCTCGTGACAAAAAATGTCATTGACGAAAATTATTCATCAACAAAATTAACACTGTGTTTGCGTTGAGGTTTTGTATTGTTTGTGTTATGTTGAGGTTTTGTTTTGTTCTGTATTTCTTTTTATTTTTAATTTAGGTTTTGTTTTGTTTGTGTTGAGCTGAAGTTTTGTTCTGTTGTGTTCTTTTTTGTTTTGTTTTGTTTTGCTTTGTTTCGTTTAGTGCTGACGTTTTGTAGTGTTTAATTTTGTTGTGTTGAGGTTTTTGTTTCATTTGTGTTTTGTTGAAGTTTTGTGTTGTGTTGAGGTTTTTGTTTCATTTGTGTTGTGTTGAAGTTTTGTTGGCGTTGTCTTGAGGTTTTGTTCATGTTGCGGTCATTTTTGTTTTATTTTTTTTGTTTTGTTTTGTTCTCTTTTTAAATTATTTTAGCTTTTTTCCTGAGGTTGTGTTTGTGTTAAAATTTTGTTTTGTTCGTGTTGAGGTTGTTGTTTTTTTTTAGTTGGTTTATTTCATTTTATTTTGTTTTGGTTGTGTTGTGTTCTGTTTTGTTTTGTTGCTCACCAGCTGTGCTAAATTTTACAATATGTAGTAACAGTGACGTGACATACGACCAAGTATGGTGACCCATACTCAGAATTTGTGCTCTGCATTTAACCCATCCAAAGTGCACACACACAGCAGTGAACACACACCCGGAGCAGTGGGCAGCCATTTATGCTGCGGCACCCGGGGAGCAGTTGGGGGGTTCAGTGCCTTGCTCAAGGGCACCTCAGTTGTGGTATTGAGGGTGGAGAGAGGTTGCATTCACTCCCCCCACCTACAATTCCTGCCGGCCTGAGACTCAAACTCGCAACCTTTCGATTATGAGTCCAACTCTCTAACCATTACGCCACGACTTCCCCAGCAGCTATAACTATAACATGTCTTTACGGCTTTAAAGCACCCATAGAATTACATACTGTTACTGTGTGATCTTCTTTTATTCTTATGAAAAATGTTTATTTTATATAAAGCAATAAGCCCATCCACTACATACATTGGCTAACATGGTTATATTAACCATACAACACAACCCCTCATACCTTATTGTATACACTATATATATTATGCATATTGTTAACTACATGAGTGCTTAGTGTGGACCTTGTGAGCAGATTTTAGCCTGTAATGATTTTGATCATTTATTTTATCTGTGTGTAGTCATAAGAGTTTATTTTCGTGTGAGTGTATGTGCCAGCGATCTCTTGTATGCTCTGGGAGAAAGAGGTCATGATGGCAAATAAAGCCATCGTGTGTAATTACCAGCAGTGCCACTAGAAAACAGATTAAATATCCTTCTGGCCGCTCTGGCTAAAAGCACTCCACAACCCTTATTTGTTTAATTCATATCCTGGTGCTGAGCTCCATGTGGCTGTTGATTTGATTAATTTGCTTAAGCAAATTAACTCAAATTATCTAATACTTTTCCATTACCTCCACCCCCACGTCAACACCCCACCCTTGTCTGCTCTCAAGAGGAACAATTAAAGCTCGTAACGCATAATTGTAGTGGGAAGTCTCTCTGATTTTGGCCTCCTCATTAGAGTATATTGGAGTTTTAGTTCAGCCTCCGGTGGATGAATTATGTATTGATGTACTTTTATTCTTCTTCCTGTGGTCTGAGGAGGAGAAATGTGGGAGGGAGAGAAAGATGGAGAGAAAAGAAGGTGATGATGATCGCTAAGGCGGATAACTGTCTGGCTCTCTCTTCCCGTCAGACTGCACTGATTGTGTGTGATTGCGGGGGAGCTGTGTTTGCAGTAATTAAGTCTACGGTTTAGGCATGTGCATTTCCTGTTTGTTTGGTTAGCAGATTTCATGAGATGTGGAATTATTGTAAACGTATCATGAGAGAGAAGATGATATGTTGTACCAGCAGTACTGTTTTCTCAAGCTTCAAGTCTTGATCGGATATTGAATGTGTTAGCAGAGAGGTCTAGAGAGGAAAGCTTCCTGTTAGCATATCCATTCGCTTGTTCGTCTGCCGTATGATCCACAATTTTGAATTCTGCCATCTTTGCTCATGGGAGTTCAGTTCGTAATATTTCACTCGTGACTGTTTTTAGAGAAGTCCTTACAGTTGTCCTAAAGCTTTGTCTGAAGTTTATGTACTCATTCCTCCCTCTACTGAACAGCTGAGGAATTACAGCTGCATATGGCAGCAGGGAGGCACAGTCGGCACCGTGCTTGTGCTTAAAAACACATTTGTTTTTCTCTTCTCTGTCCTGCTCACTTTTCTTCGCTGTCTCTTTAGCAGTTACATTTTATTTTGTAGGCCTTTATGGCATGGTCATATTCAGTGTAGTCAGAGCCATGGCACCTGGAGCCATCTGTTCATTTATTTATTTGCATCTTTATAATTTGTGATTTATTTAGTTAGGCTATTCAATTGCTCATCATGAATTTTCTCATATATTTTATTGTCTTTATAGAAATGTAGCAAATTTGCTTAAAAGGGAATTGTATATAAATAATTACAATTAATTATGATTAATTACAATTATTTATATCGGCTGACAGTAATAACTGTTGCAGAATTAAATTGCCATCAACTAATCTGTTCGTCCAGCGAACATTAAGTTCATATCAACTCTAAGAAAGGATATTTTCTTGGCCACAGAAAATACTTTTCTAAGTATTAATGCATTAGAGCATGTAGCGAGGGTCAAAATCATAAAGAGACATTTGATTTGCAAGGCAGAACCAGAAACTCATGTAATTTGTGCACACAACTTTTATTAACTAAACGTTAACACACATAACTAATCTAAACAAACAAACGAATAAACATACACTCATGCGTACATACAAAGGGGAGCTAAAGTGGGTGAATGAAGCATTAGAGAAACCAGAGAATGCAGTTATGGAAAGAGTCAGTTAACCACCTGATTAAAACCATCAGTGCCGTTTATAACGGGGGTCTATAACTTATACTAAACCGTTTCGTTTAGGTTAAATGCACAATACTTGCTTTGCCTTGTGTGTCCGTATGCAGTCTTGGATGAAAGTTCTGATGGTTTGAATATTTGGTGGTGTTGGAGTTCTTCAGGGTTCTTCCGAGTTTGAAGGGTGATGAACTCCAAAGATGTTATTCTGGTTTGCGGTAATTGGGAGTTTCTTCCCAGGTAGAAAGGGAAAACAGCTAAGAAAGATCTGCTGAGATCCGAGGATCCTTGGTTGAATGGAAAGTCAAGGCCGCAAGGCCTGGCACAAAACTTAAGGGTCCAGAAGAGTCCTAGTTCACATCCTCATCTTCTCAGAATCTAAAAGATCCGCAGACTGGCGGGGCGTCACTTACATGAGAGCTTTATCTGCTTTGGAGGTCACACCTCTGTGATGTCAAAGAGCCAATGAGAGTCCTGAACTTATGGAGGGAAAGTATGACTTTGTCTCTGAGCATGGTAATTTGCATGGGTTAATGTACAAACTACTTAAGATTCTTAGGACACTAATATGTTGCATAGGTATCAACGTGTAATATTCACTCTCAATTAGATCATCCGAAGACGAATTGATAGAGACTAAACATGATACAACTAAAGTGATATTAACTAGTGATCAATCGTAAGCATGCATAGAACAGGATACAATACACAAGAACATATACAAGAACAGTAATAATATACACAATGATCTAAAGATATGTGTGTTCATTCAAAGAATGGTTTTCTATGAATTAAAAAGGAGGAAAGTTCTGTTTTTATGGGCATGGAGTGGGTTTCAGAAGGGTCTGTTCTTACTGCACTTTGCATCTCACATACTTTTGAGCAATAAAACAGTCTTATCAGATGGTTTCCCTGGTAACTGAGCCTTTTAGGGTGCTCTTCCAGGAGAAGGGTCCAAAGACCCTCACAATTTGTTTGTGGAATGAGAGGGTTTCCTGAATTATTCATTAAATATAATGACTAAATGTGTGTCTGATTCGTCCAAACGCTACAAAATCTACTTAGAATTACTAGATTAATAAAAAACAGTTTGCATTTTCAGAAAAACGTGTTATTTACTTTTAATAAAAACATGCTGTTCTTTTTAAACATCTGATTTATCAAAGAAAAGGTTCCCAAAAAATATTAAGAAGCTCAACTTATAAACTGATGAAAATTCAGCTTTGCCACCACAGGAATTAATTTATATAAATGGAACAGGAATTATTAAATTAAATTTAATATTATTAAAGTATATTAAATACGAAAACCTTTATTTAAAATTTTAATAATATTTCAAAATATTACTGTTTTTACTTCTAAATGCAGCCTTGATGATAAGAAACTTCTTGGAAGAAGAAAAAAAACAACAAAAAAAACATTAAAATGTGTGTGAAGGTTTGTCAGATTTATCACACTTCTGGGCATAACTGTAGCTAAATAAAACCTGCACCTACTCACCAAGATTTTTTAAAGGAGAAAAGTTTTCTAGAAAAAAAAAAAATCTTCAGAAAACTCAGAATATTGATTGGATTCGAAGGTGTTTAAAGACTTATGTAGCTTGTGTGTGTATTGACCTCTCTGACCTCTGGGAGTTGGCCAGTCCCAATGAGATGACACAGCAGCTTATCATCTATTGATTTGTCTGTTTATGCCCTTCTTCTGCTCATAAACAGACACAAGCACTCCTGCATTTCAATCTGCCGTTACAAATTTAAATTTAAAACCCATATATGATTTGCTAATGATGCCGTTTGCTTATACATAAGTATATACAGTAGCAACAGCAAAGTCAAGGGGTCAGTTTCCAGGAAAAGCATAAACTGATAAAAATGCATGCATTGAACGCACTCTTGGATAGAAACATCCTCCGAAGGCATAAATGTAAATCCATAATGTGCTTTAGCAAAAGTGCATAATATCAAACTAATGTGCTGTGTGCAGGGTAGTTCATATGTTACAGCAAAAGATGACCTATTCCTTTGAAAGAGCAAATGAACTGCTAAATGAGAGCTGATACCCATTGTAAAGACAGATTACAGTCGGATCTCATCCTTGCTTCACAAAAGACTCTTCCCAGACTCCTGTCGTCTCTACATCATCTAAGAATCTCTGTGTTAAAGCCGTCCTAACGTTACTCGTGTTTCTGATCCCTTCCTTACATCCCATGGCTCAGAGGCACCGACGTTGCACATCTCTCATTGCTGTTCAGCGTGGCATATTTATTTGAAGACTGTATTCGCATTCTGAGGGCCTGCAAGAGCGAGAAACTTTGAGTTTCCAAAAGCAGTTTGTGGTTTCTGCCTCTGTCTCCTTTGCGTTCCTTGTATTAGTGTACTAACCCTGTCTCAAATATGGAAAACCTGCTTTTAATCACATCAAAGTGTCTGGGAAAAAAGGAGGAATGGTTTCAGAAAGGATTTCAGTTCTGCTGCTCTTTTTCTTTTGTTGTTTCGCAGTATATTTGGAGTTCTTTTCTATTCCTGTTCCTCTGTTGTTTACATCTTGGCATTTCATGTTGCTTATCTGCGTCTTACAGTTTTTTAGCTTCATCGCACATGTGCTTGCTGGACAAGGAATTTTTGTTTAAAAATCCTGACAGTTTTTTTCCCCCTCCGCTTCTTCTTAATTTCTCTTTGTGTAGTTTATATTAAGAGGAAATGTGAGCCGAAGTTCTTGTCACATTCAGTGAACTGTAATGAATTACACTGCACAACACAACAAAGACGGCAGACAGGCAGAATGCAGCATATTTCGACCGGAAAGATCTTCACAGATTGCCTTTGTAAAGCAGTGTAAGTGTGTTGGCAGGGCATGTAACATGCTGGCCTGATGCACTCCCTCCACAGGAAACCGTTCCGTTCTTTTGATCTGATCTTTTTTTAAAAGAGAGAAAATAAACACAGCTTCTAGCTTTGGCTTTGAATGCATGTGATTCAAACTTCAGTCTAGGGAAGGAAACTTTTCTGAGGCAAACACTTTGATTCTGGCAAGCGTACTTCATAATGATGTTACCATATTTAATGGGATAGTTAACTTTAAATGACATTTCTGTCATCATTTACTCACTGTCATGTCATGACAAAGACTTTATCTTCTGTCAAACACAAGTGAAACTATTTAGTGAAATGTCCAAGCTGCTCATTTCCACAAGTAAATGGCTTTAATTTTTACTATGTTCCTCACAGAAATCTATTGTATAGCTTCAGGAGTATAGTGCTTGAGTTGTAAAGATCACTTTTATTGTGCTTTTTTTTTACAGCTTAATGGGCACAAACCCCATTCACTTACATAGTATGGAAAGCTCAGTATGGCGTTTCTGCCTTTATGTATTCCATTAGGGAAGAAAAAAAAATCACATGATAAATAATTTTATGTTTAAGTGAACTAATCCTTTAAAATTTAAATTATACACTTATAATGAAGACAGCTTGCTTGCATTGTCAAATAATTATGTTCAGTTATGTTTTTGAGCAATTTCCAAAAATATGTGCACAAATTATTTAATATTTTGTTTGTGGGCCTATCTGCCGTCCTCTGCTGTATCACATATGAGTAATCATGCTTGTAAAAATAGCAAATCATAAACCAAAGCCTCATAACAGAGGTTCTAATTAAATACATAAACAACTTTCTGCAACTGTGTAAATCAGTTTGAAAACTAGAGCAAATCTGAAAGTGACTTTATGTGAGTATAATTCATTTTTGTTTTGTTTTCCATGCATGGTCACCCCTGCTTTATGATATAAGGACAAGGGCAGCGAGGCAGTAAAATCATTAATGAGTGTGCTGTCCCTCTCCAGCTTGTGATTAATGCTGTTTTTCAGTTTTATAGGATTCTTCTTTTGGTTCTTAAACATCAAGATCAGTGGTAAGGATTTACAGCTCATTATCGAATCCTGAGCAGCATCTGTATTGTTGCTAAAAAGTGTTAATGTGGTTCAAAGAACACTGAATGTGCAGTTGTGTAGTCTCAAGATTAGTCTTTAATTAGGCTTTGCAGTAACAGTAGTTATGTCACAAAAGTATTAATTATTCATTTATTGCACACATAAAAAAAGGAATACTTTGAAATCATCCTGGGAATGTTGATTCGGTGTCATTTTTAAAAAGAGATTTGATGTCCAGCATTTAAAAGGTAAAACCTGTTTAACTTCACACTGCACGATTTTCAAATTCATTGGATCACCATTGTTTTCACACTGTACGACTGTCTGGGGTAAGAAAGTAGAGAAAGTATAGGACAGTTTACTCCACAGCAAAGCCCCAGGCGAGAGACTGTGTAGGATGAGACTTAGTGCGAACTTAAAACACATGTGAATGTAAAGGAAAAGACTGGCAAAACAACCAGCTGTTAAAATGTCACCACAGCATCAATGCATCTTTCTTCAGAGGAGCGATCCTATCACAGGCCTCATCCTCTATCTGTACAATGCATTGCTGTTAATGACAGAGTGAGAGGCAGTCCCATCAGGGAGAGCAGAGAACGGTTCTAATAAGGAGGAAAAGTATTGTTTAAACAGAGAAGTTTCAGAGGAGCGTTTGTGAAAATGTAGGTGGAAGATGTCTCCCCTTCCACTGACAGAATGTGAAAGCGGGAGAGAGATGGAACAGATAGGGAGTGGGAGGCTAGGAGAAAGAGTAGATGGCAGGGCACAGCAGCATTGATTGGCTCCAGCTCGCCCATGGGCTCTGTCGATTGTGCCCCCTCTTAAAAGGTTGCAGTGTTATTAAAAGGTTTCCTTTATCTGTCCGTCACCCTTCTGTTCTAATGATGGTGAGCAGGAGAGGAGGAGTGGAGAGAGATGGGCCTGTCAGAGTCACTTCCTTTCTCTCTCTTTGCCGCCTGAGGTTATTCCCTCCACAGCCGTGCTAACATCCTACTGGTGTTACATACCGTATGTGCCATTAGTGGATAGTTATTTGTGGTAATGACTTGAATGCATCCTAATTGTGTCTGTGGTGCTTTAGAACGTTGTGATGATGTTAAAAAACATTCTAAACTAGCCAAATGTAAGGTTGTTAGTATAGATGGTTTAGGCAAAATACCCAAACCCATTTTAAACCATGTACAGACCTACCTACCCACCCAGCTAGCTTGGCCAGGCTGGGAGACCAGCTAGACCATAGATATGTATAGATTCCGCATTCGACCGCTCCAGGCACATAGATGCGGCTGCCATCTTGGAACGGTCGATTTGACATCATTCACCATACTGTAGGTTCGCACAGAGCCATTAAGCCATTCTGTGCAGGATTGTGGCATCTTTCGAATATTCAGTGATTACTATGGTGAATGACATGAAATTGACCATTACAATATGGCAGACGGCTTACATACGTATAGCGGCCCATAGAAACAGTCGCTAATGAGGCATCTACGTATACATATCTGTGAGCTAGACCATCTGAAGAGCAGATTTGCAGCCTATTAGGTTGGTCAGATCAATCTAACCAGCTTGGCCAGGTAGGGAAGCTGATTTTTACATGGTCTAGCTGGTTTCCATGGATCCATTGGCTCACCAGCAGGCAAATGGCCCATCTGAAGACCAGATTCCCAGCTTATTAGGATGGTCTGTTTTGCTATTTGGCTGGTGTCCCAGTCTGACCAGCCGACAAGAGCCCAAAACACATCTAAAACCAGCTAAATAGACCAACCTAATGAGCTTGGCCAGGCAGGCAAGCTGATCTTTAGATGGTCCAGCTGGTTTCCAAGAGACCAGTGGCTGACCAGGAGGCAAATGGGCCAAACTTCCCTAAAGTGGCGAAACAGACCAGCCTAATCAATTAGACCAGGCTGGGAAACCAGTTAGACCATCTGAAGACCTGATTCCCAACTTATTAAGATGGCCTGTTTTGCTATTTTGATGGTGTCCCAGTCTGACCAGCCGACAAGAGCCCAAAACCCCTCCAAAACCAGTGAAATGGGCCAACCTAATGAGATTGATCTTCAGTGGTCTAATTGATTCAAAGAGACCAGTGGCTGACCAGTTTGTCCAGGCTAGGAGACCAAAACCTCTTTGGGCTGGTTTAAACTTTTTTTCCCCCACAAGTTTAATCCAGGGAAAAAAAAATAATTTTAAGTATTAACTCTCTGTCTGCATGTTTCTCCTCACCCTCTCACCTTATACTTCCAAACAAACTCTAAACAAACACCAGCCTCCCGACTAGTTATCAGTATGCTCTGAAATGTTTATAAAATGAAATGATGTGCCAAATGAATATGCTCAGCAGGGGAAAAAACATCCTGAGGTAAATACTCATAATCAGAAACAGGTGTCTCGCAGCAAGCAGGTGTTTGTGTTCGTTAGAGAGAGTTTGAGCGGTACAGAGACTTTAATCCTGTGTTCTGATGGAGGGTGCCGGACTTGCTCTAGTATCCAGCTGTGCTCATTGACCCTTGGCCACTCAAATTGTGTCCGATCAACATGGAGCACTTGCAAGCTAACAGTTTGGGAGGTCACCTTTTGCGAATAGAACTTTCATCTTTCGTTTCGACTCTTTCCTCGATAATTCATTGGAGGACAACATAGAGCACTGATCCAGTCAATGACCTGAACACTGCTCCACTGAGTCCAAACATAGCCATCGACCCGCTCCCGCAAAGCGCGCCAAATCACCGACCCAGAACTACAGTCGGTATGGGCAAAGTCAATGGGATTCACCAGCTCTGACTATTACGTGGTCAATGAGCCAGTCTTCCACTAAATACAGATTCAGCTTCAAGATGGCTGGTCCAAAACACGGGACATGGGAAAGACAGAGGCCAGGGGACGGGCATCCGAATGCAGAGTGGCAATCTGGGATTTCACACATGAAGGATCCTACACCTGGTCTGCAGAGAAATCTCAGGCCATTGAGCTCGCTACATTGAGTTTTGTCCCGAGTTGACTCTCAGATGCAGTTCTGACCTCAACTTGACATGGTAGCAAAAAAAAATAGCTGCCCAAGGGGTTTGCTTGTCATTTCTCATCCAAAGACTCATGTATCCTACCTCAACTAATTCAGTTTGCATCCTTTCATGCAAGTGCAGAGGATATAGCACGCAAGTGCAGGGATCAAAGTGTAAATTTCGGTTTGGGTTCACATTCATTTTGGAGCTGCTCACAATGCATCCTAATTCTGTTTATCCAGATGCAATTTTTTTGTCCATCCATTGTTGATAACACTTTAGGATAATGGTCCGTTGTTAATAAGTAACTATGCAGGAAGTAATAGGTAGTACTACATTAACACTGAACTTAATACAAGTCAAGTCGAGCTTTATTGTCATTCTGCTACATGTGTGGACATATAGTGGAACGAAATTGATGTTTTCAATAAATATATTTATTTTTTCTGCATGAAAATGTCAGATGTTTAAATTTGTTCGTTGTGGTACAGTGTTGCCTTGAGGCAACAAACTTTTAAAAAATAAATAAAAAAATAATAATGATATTGTTATAGTGTCCAATTTTAAGTAGGAAAAACATCACAAATAATTTTTCCTCATTGATAGCATATTCCGTACTGTAGAGGGTTAATACTGTTAACTAAAATGGAAGCAAGATTAACTAAGCAGTAAGTAATAGCACATTTAGGACAAAGGTAGTTTCTTATTAGATATTCGATAATTACAAAATCAAAATATACTTATTGAAAACTACTTGCTAACTATGACCAATTAATAAAGAATAACCGATTAATTACTAATCACAACAGTAACATGTCTAAAAACGAATTAATTTAAAACATAAATTACTTGTGAAATCGATGTCAACCCCTCGCTAATTACTCAAGCGTTACCTTGTCAGCCGGTAGGAACTACTATCTGGACTATTATTTTAAAATGAAAAGCAAGTTAACCCTTCAGTAATTGCTCAAGTGTTACCTTGTCAGCCCACAGGAACTACTAGTGATCTAGACTATTATTTTAAAGTGAAAAACAAGTTAATCCTTCAATAATTACTCAAGCGTTACCTTGTCAGCCCATAAGAACTACTAGTGATCTGGACCACGCTTGAGTAATTAGTGAGGGGTTAACATGAATTTCACAAGTAATTTATTAAGTTATTTAATATATTTTACATCTGACACATACTGTGTATCCATATTTCTGTGATGCATAATTGATATTCTAACAGACATTGTAATCTGGAAGACGTGGTTTTGTGCTTAACACAATATAAATGCAGTTAATGTCTTCATTAAGGATGCAAATTATTTTTGAAAAGAGAACATCATTGTTTATATTCATATAAGTCCTCCCCAGGCTACTGTCACTAAAGAGAGGTGTTTTAGAGTTGGAGACATACTGAACTGACACTGAATAGAGCTCATAATAGCAGGTCTCCAGAAATTACTTACTGAAATGTCTCACGTAATCGCTCATTCAGTGTTTCAAACTGGGGGAAGCATTTAAAGTTTGTAAACAATGCCACATAATACATTTACCTCAGAATAACCATTTGGCATCCATAAGCTCAATAGTCAGCTAGAAAAAATAAAGAGGAGCATTTTGCTAAATTTAGGAAAGGGAAAGGAAAGGGAAGTGGTGTGTGGCCAAGTATGGTGACCCATACTTGGAATTTGTGCTCTGCATTTAACCCATTCAAGTGCACACACACACACACAGTAGTGAACATACACCCGGAGCAGTGGGCAGCCAATGCTGCGGCGCCCGGGGAGCAGTTGGGGATTCGGTGCCTTGCTCAAGGGTCTCACCTCAGTCTTGGTATTGAGGGTGGAGAGAGTGCTGGTTATTCACTCTCCCCACCTACAATCCCTGCCGGACCTGAGACTCAAACCCACGACCTTTGGGTTGCAAGTCCAACTCTCTATCCATTAGGCCACGACTGCCCCCTATATATGTGCTATATTGCATATTCATATTTTTACTTAACCTGTTCATAAGAAATGATGCAAGGAGCTCAAGATAAAATAAAACTCCTCCTATAAAATGCATGTTACTAATGGATGTGTGCAAGACGTGACAGCATTTATAGGATGCACTGAGGTCTAGCCCAAACTGCACTCAATGGCCAAGTGATGCGGAGTTATGGTCCATGATATTGGCACAGATTCTGTGTAATAAACAACTCTTTGTGACTGTATATAGTTCTCAATTTGTAAAAGATGTTTAGTTCCAACTTTAAGTGAAGCTTAGTTCCCAGGACATCTATTTGGATTAAAATACTGATAAAGACATGAAATGATAAACACACGACAGTGTGACTGAAATGTTAAAGCATTAAAAAATATATAAAAATAAAACATGTTTATTCTGTGGCAACTAAAAAATTAATTTGGCACCTAATTTTGTTTCTTACAGAAGCCAATGGCTCCTTATTTTATTTTTTATTTTTTTTCTGGAGCCCTGAATAGTGGACTAATCCAATCATGAGCTTGTCAGCATCACTTCTTAATTATTTTAAATTTTAAACTAATTATTATTTTTATTCTATGATTAAGTTTGAAATAAATTTCCATCCTTTGATAAGAGTAGTAATCTCAACCTGATATAATATTCATAAATTAGTTTCCACAAAGAACCCATTTGAGGTGCAAGCTTCTGAAAAATACATTTTATGACCATGTTAAGGATAAAAAAAAAACAAGTAGTAGTTTTCAGTGAGGATATGTTAATTTAGTAATTTTCGAAATAATAAGGAATTACCTTTGTCCTAAGTTTGCTATTACTTACTGCTTAGTTATTCTTGCTTCCATGTTAGTTAAGTTCAGTGCTAATATAGTACTTAGTATTACTTCCTACATAGTTACTTGTTAACAATGGACCATTATTCCAAAGCGTTACCAAAAATGGTAACCGAATAACACTTGCTCATGAACTTTTTGTTGCTTAATTGTTCATCAAAGGTCCTGAAGGAAGTTCGGGATGAGGACTGGGATTTGGAGAACGTTGTTCACACCCTGACTAACAGAACGAGAGAGGAGGCATCTATCACCTATGCTGAGAGCCATGACCAAGTTAGTAATTTGTCAATTTGAAACTTTCCAGAACAATCCTTTCTCAAGTTTTGCTGGTCCCCATTCACAAACACTTTGGTGTTTTATTTTCATTGTATGAGATTACACACGCTCAAGTCTCTATGCTTGTTGCTAGGCCTTGGTTGGGGACAAGTCACTGGCGTTCTGGCTGATGAACAAAGAGATGTACACCAGCATGAGCGCTCTTTATGCCATGACACCTGTTATAGACCGCGGCATCCAGCTGCATAAACTCATCTGTCTCCTCACTCACAGTTTAGGAGGGGAGGGCTACCTCAACTTCATGGGTGAGTCTCCTTGGAAACCAGTTTTGCCAAATACTTGGTGCTTCCACCAAAGAAGAAGGATTGTTGGTTCTTGGCGGGCGTAAAATAGTTTTGAAGTTGTAAGTCATATTGAATCTAAGGATCTGAGCTGCTCATGTGCTACTGGATCTTCCTTCTGAGGATTTTTTGAATGGATTTCAAATGGTTAGTTCCCAGTATTGGTGTGGTTACGATTGGAATTACAATAAAAAAAATAGATGGCTATAATACCACTAATACTATAAAATAAGACACCATCTCAGACAAGTGGCCAAAAGAAAGCTAAGTAAGTGTGTACACACATCACAACACAGGAAAGAAACTACACTCAGTCGTGCCAGGCCTGAGGCGGTAAAAGATTGCTGTCTGGATGAGTAAAGATGTCTTTCATTACAAGCACACTCCTCTTCTATCAAACGCATAAAAGCATTTCACTTTGTCTGCTCATCCATGTCTGTGCGACAGTACTGAAAACAGTAATATGTCCAAAGGTCACCATCTTTGTATCTTTCCATCTGCAAATAGTAAGTAAAGGCACTCTGGTATAACTGCACACAAGGGCGAGTGGAAAAGCACATTCAGCGAGGAAAAAAGGAATGTATGCCTGAGACATGAAACAGTCAAGGCGAGACGGCAAACAGCAGCGCCATCAGATCGATGGCAAGGCAGTCGTTTAGCCCGTGTTGAGCGAGAACAAATTGTTCGAGCAAAAGAATCAATCTGACATGTCAAGCCTAAATCTTCTCATCCTAGAAAAATTCCTCTTAACTCAAAGGGAGAGAAAGGCCAGCACTGGGGGGAAAAAAAAACATTTGGTGAACATGGAAAAGTACGTACTTGCATTTCAAGAGGTAATTGTGTCCATAGCATCAAAACTTTGCTCCTTTTTTGAAGGCAGAAAATTTTGTGTGCTCACTGTGTTATGCATATTGTTCACTGTTTATGTATTTTAATGTTATAGTTCAACTTCATATTGATATTTTTGACTCTTTTGTATTATTCATGGAAGCCTGAGTAAAAGGTTTTTCATAATTACAACTTTTTTATATTTATATTTATATTATTTTAAACTTTACCTCACAGTTATTTTTAGGCAGAAACAGACTTTATTTATTTATTTATTTTTAGGCAGAAATAGACTTTATTTATCTATTTAGTTAGTTAGTTAGTTATTTAGTTATTTAGTTAGTCAGTTTGTTTGTTTGTTTATGCTTTTTGTCTTGTTTTCTAGTTAAAAATAAAATAAAATAAAAAAGCAAAGTTGTTTTTAAGGCAGAAACAGGCTTCTATAAGTATTTTAGTTAGTTAGTTAGTTAGTTAGTTAGTTTTCCAGTTTAAAATAAAATAAAGTAAAATAAAATAAAATAAAAGCTAAATTATTTTTAAGGCAGAAACAGGCTTCTGCAAGTATTTATTTCTTTGTTTGTTTTCTCCAGTTAAAAATAAAATAATATAAAATCAAAACAAAGCTAGATTGTGTAAGATAGCAAGCTAAACTAAAACATTTTAGAGTATACAGAAGACTGGGGGTAGTTTTCGCACACTCCTCTAAATATTTTTCTCAGGGTGAAATTGTTTATTTAACAACATATCTATATAGAAAAAGCCTGGAAGTCTTACAAAAATGCTATTGAACCTTTCCATTCATATTGTACAGGAAAAATACAGTTCAACAAACACAGGTCAGCTTTTTGTGTGCATGTTTTCACTATTTGAGGTATGTCACAATGAAAACTGCCAAACAGACTAATATAGGCTTTTCAGAAAAGCCACAAATACAAATAAGCTATTTGTAGATTAAAAACATATGTGACAACAGCCCCAAATAAAATGTGACTCCCAAACTAATTTCTAGTGATAAGATGTAGAGCAGAAAATGGTCAATTATACAGTAGGTCAATTATGAACTAACTGAATTATGAACTAATGATAACTGTGTAAAGAAGCACTTGATGGAACAGAGCGAGTTTGTCCTGGCTGTTCAGGTGAAAGACTAGACTGTACTCCTTTGCAAATCAATGCTCAGTTTTGCTCAAATCCATCCACACAAACACATCGATCTCTCTCCCTGCTAACGCTGTTAATTAGCATGCTGCGGCTACATCATCTCCTACACCCGCCGACACGCTAGCACAGCTCTGTAAATATTCCAGCCGTTTCAGAGGTCACTGTTTGAACTGTGAGAGCTGCTTCAGGCTTGGCAGATTAACATCCGCTGGTTCATGAGATGGTTGTGTTGCACGTCCATTCCTCTCTGCTCTCTTTCTCTCCGGATCATTGTGCTATTGGACATTGATGTTAGCAGTGTTCCTCCTCTGATTAGTAGTTCTCTCTCATTGACTCTGGCTCCTCTCCGAGGGAGCTAGAGAACTGATCAAAAATCGTTATGCCTGTTTGCCTCTGCTGTTTGTTATTATGCCTATCATCGCTGTTATTTAGGCTGTGCATGTACATAGAGGAGCTAAATTGGAATTTTGAAGATGGGAGAACATTAAAATCTGATAGTGATCCTTGTGCTTTGCCTCCCGATAGATAGATAGATAGATAGATAGATAGATAGATAGATAGATAGATAGATAGATAGATAGATAGATAGATAGATAGATAGATAGATAGATAGATAGATAGATAGATAGATAGATAGATAGATTTAGGTTTGCATTATCTACATGTTGGTCACATCTAATATTTATTATTAAATACAGCCATCAGATGTGAAGTATGTTTTTAGACGACAGAGACACTACAGAAAAACACTACAGGAATCTTAAACGACTTTTTCTTTTTCCCAACATACTAGCAGAGCAAATAATCCACCAATTTAAACCCACTGTCTGCACACATCCAAGGATTCGGGGTTAGCGTGGGAGAAATAAGAAGAAAAAGAATGAAAGTTTCAAGTAAAAAGGAGGTTAAATAAAAACAAGAACAAATCAGCCTGTCACTGGA
>JAFVLL020007187.1:0-10020 GCA_021397915.2 Tor tambroides | reverse complement strand
TTGAGGCTCACGGTATGTCATTTCCATGTACAGAACTCTTATTATTCAGCTATGCCAAGGTAAATACAGTTTTCCATTCTATGGCACCTTTAAAAATGTGTCACAGTTTCCACCAAAATATGAAGCAGTACAACTGTATCAACACTGATAATAATAAGAAATGTTTCTTGAGCACAAAATTAGCACTGAGGACTAGAGTAATTGCTTCTCACTTAAGTAAAGCTTCTTTCAGAAACATTAAAAAAACTGACCACCCCCAAACTTTTGAATGGTAATGTCTAATAACATATAATAACTGAGGATTAAAGCTTATGATGTCTGTTCTTTCAGATTGATCATCTCTCAGTTGAAAAGCTTTTGATCGATAGTGTACATGCCCGCTCACATCAGAAACTGCAAGAACTCAAAGCCATCCTAAAAAGTAGCAACCCTAGTGATAACTGTGAGTATTTTACACCACACAGATTTTTTTTTTTTTTTTTTTTTTAAGATGGAATATAATGATTTGCCTGCTGTTCTTTGTTACTAAATTGATTTACAATAATTAAGCAATAAATTACGAGAGGCTGTGTTATATTGTGTAGGGAAGCAAATCTCAAAATGATCCATTTTCCTACTGTTGTTTTTGAAATGGTAAATAAAGTAATATTGTGCACATTTAAAATGATCATTTATTTTATATTTTATTTTTTAATATTCTTTATCTTTATTGTTTTTTTTTATCAGTCTTCAACTAGAGAACACCAAAATCATTTATTTATTTTATGTGCATTAAGAGATTCATTTTGTGTGTTTATTTTTCAGCCTTCATAGAGACTGCACTGCCCACACTAGTCATACCAATACTGGAGCCCTGCGGCCGATCTGAGTGCCTCCACATATTTGTTGATTTGCATTCAGGAATGTTTCAGCCAATGCTCTATGGAGTTGGTAAGTCCATTGGTAAATCCATTAGATACCCATCAGATAATTTGAACAAATCAACTACTTAACTTTCCTTGCTTGTCTCTTTCCAGATCAGTCAATGTTAGACGAGATTGAGAAGAGTATTAACGATGACATGAAGCGCATCGTCACATGGTTACAGCAGCTAAAGTAAGCAGTCAAGCTACCTGTTCTTGGTGCGTTTCATGTTGTGACAGTGATGTTAATGTACTGTGTTTTGAACAGATTCTGGTTGGGCGAGCAGAGATGTCGACAGTCTGTGAAACATCTTCCCACACTGTGCACAGACACTCTCCACCTATCTAACTTAACCACGCATCCTGTGGGCAACCTGTCAAAACATCGCCTCTTCATCAAACTCACCCGCCTCCCACAATACTATATTGTAAATACTTTATTGTTTAATGTGTTTATCTCAAAGATGAAGGCTTTTGTGTGCACATTTAATTAACTCTCTACTTTTCTCAGGTGGTCGAGATGTTTGACGTGTCCAGCAATCCGACAGAGCTCCAGTATAAGTACTACTTCCTGTCTGTGAGTCAGATTGAGAGTGAGGATGGACTGCCTTCTGCTCAGCTGCTACAGCAGTTTAAGCCCAACCTGGAGGAGCTTGTGCAGGACATTTCATCTGGACGAATGGGTCGTCCTGGGTCCAAGAGGAAGGTGGGATATTCAACGGAATATATGGAACTGAGTGTTTAACTTTTGTTACCACTTTGTGTTGTATTTAAAGAGGTTTCTAAGTGCCTGTTATTGATATTGTGAATGATTCACCCATACATGCGTATTTTAATTTGTATGAAATGTCATAACTCAATTTGAAAAAACTGAAAAATTTTATTTTGTGGCTTTCAGCTTTTTTATTGTATGTAATGAAGTCTTGTTTTGGTCACTTCATAGTTGTCAGGAGAGCAAAGTGTCATTGAACCGAAGAAACCCAAGAGGTCAGGAGAGATGTGTGCCTTCAATAAGGAGCTGGCCCATCTGGTGGCCATGTGTGACACCAACATGCCCCTCATCGGATTACGCTGTGAGGTACTGCATATCTATTAAATGTTTTATTATCTGAAGCTATACATTGTAAATGTCACATTTGGCATTTACTGAATGGCCATTTGTTCTCGCAGCTATCTAATATGGAGATTCCTCATCAAGGAGTTCAGGTCGAAGGAGACGGCTGTAGCCACGCCATACGTATTCTGAAGTAAGATTTATCTCTGGGAGTCAGTTCAAGCATCTCTTTAAGTTATTAAACCAGACTGACACATATGATAGATGCATATCTACTTAAGGCTTTTATTTAGCAAGGGCGCATTAAATTGATATTGCAAGAGGTTTATTATGTTACAGAAGATTTATATTTCAGATAAATGTTTGTTCTTTGAAGCTCTCTATTCATCAAAGAATCCTAAAAATATATATCATGTTTCCACAAAAAATTCTTAAGCAGCACATCTGTTTTAGATGTTGATAATAAGAAGAAATGTTTATTGAGCAACAAATATTAGAATGATTTATGAAGAATCATGTGACACTGAAGACTGGAGTAATGGCTGCTGAAAATTCAGCTTTGACATCAAAGGAATACATTTTAAAATAATCAAAATGGATTATTTTTAAATTATGAATAAAAAATAATAATACACAAAATGTTTGACAGTATTGCTGTTTTCATTTTTTTTTATCAAATGAATGCAACCTTGGTGAGGATAAGAGACCTCTTTCAAAAACATAAAAAAAATATTACCGACCCAAACTTTTGACAGTGGTTTACTAATTGTTTTCCTACACTCTCAGAGTTCCACCTTGTAAGGGAGTGAGTGAGGAAACGAGAAAAGCTCTAGAACGCTCCTTGCTGGACTGTACGTTCAGATTACAGGGCCGGAATAA
Source organism: Tor tambroides (assembly GCA_021397915.2). NCBI lineage: Eukaryota > Metazoa > Chordata > Actinopteri > Cypriniformes > Cyprinidae > Tor > Tor tambroides. The sequence goes on along the minus strand of JAFVLL020007187.1, from coordinate 7,185 downwards.
TCGCACCTGGGTGGCAGAATTAGTTTTCTCCAGTTGTCCACTCAACAGCACAGCCAACAAAGAACAAGGTAAAGACAATTAACTGTCCTCTAACAGCAATAAACAGTAATGTATGTGTCTTTTACAATAATTATTACAATATCTATTTCAATTCAGCTTCCACGCGGCATGTCTACCTGACATATGAGAATCCCCTTTCGGAGCCAGTGGGTGGCAGGAAGGTGGTGGAGATGTTCTTGAATGACTGGAACAGCATTAGTCAGCTTTATGAATGTGTTCTGGAGTTCTCACGTGCTTTACCTGGTAGGTACCTCTGTTCTAACTAGTTAAATTGTATCTCTTGCATTTTAAGTTGAGTTTTAATTGATAACCAGCTATAATTTGTATTCCCTTGATGCTATGGTACATTTAAAGTATTAAATTATTACATCAATTTTAAATTCCTTTATAGGAATACATTCTATTTTACAATACATTGAAATAGAATTTTTTATTAATGTTTATGATGTTAATTTAATAATAATATTTCTCAATATTACTGTTTTACTGTGTTTTATCAAATAAATGAAGACTTCTTTCATGAACATAAAAAATCTATCTACCCCAAACCTTTAAATGTTAGCATGAGCAAATACTTGATTAATGAATGGTTTGAAGAACTTGGATTGCTTGTAATTAAGTATTATTTATCTATGTTTTCCAGAAATGCCCTCCTATTTGAGCCTTTTCTCAGAGATACGGCTGTACAATTATCGGAAGCTGGTTCTATGTTATGGCAGCACCAAAGGCAGCTCGGTAAAAACCTTTTCATCTTGTTAAAATGCAGATGTTAAAGGTCCTTAATGCTCTCATTTAGTGGTTTAGTTTAAATCACACTTGTTTCATTTACTACAAGTTGAATCCTGTTTCTTTCAGGTGACGATACAGTGGAACTCACTATCCCAGCGTTACCATCTGGCCCTGGGGACTGTGGGGCCCAATTCAGGCTGTAGCAACTGTCACAACATAATTCTCCACCAGCTTCAAGAGATGTTCAACAAGATACCCAATGTAGTACAACTTCTACAGGTATCTAGAGCCTTGACACTACAAAACATCATACTTCATTTACTTAATAAAATTCAAGCGGCCACTGGTCTATGAACTGTATTTTGTAGTGTTATTATTAGTACTTGTATTTATAATTGTTAACTGAAATTTGGAGTAGATATTGATAGATCTGTCACTATTCAATAGCAGATGCTGGAAGTATTCTCACATACCTGTCTGTTCTCAGGTCCTCTCAGACACTCAAGCTCCTCTAAATGCCATCAACAAGCTACCCACAGTGCCTATGCTGGGCCTCACCCAAAGGACCAATACGGCATACCAGTGCTTCTCCATCCTGCCTCAGTCACCCACTCACATCCGTCTGGCCTTCCGCAACATGTACTGCATTGACATCTACTGCCGCAGCAGAGGTGTGGTGGCCATCCGTGATGGGGCCTATAGTCTTTTTGACAACACCAAGATAGTTGAAGGTTTCTACCCTGCCCCTGGACTGAAGGTGGGTGGAGCAAAAATATTAAACATATTAAAGGGAGAGTCACCCAAAAATGAAAATTCTGTCATTTACTTACTCTCTTGTCATTTCAAACTTGTATGATTTTCTTTCTTCTGTGGAACATGAAAGAAGATATTATGAAGAATGCTGGTAACCAAAGAGTTTTGGTTCCCATCATATAGGGCTGTGCAATTAATCGCATGCGATTCTCATGCGCATCTCGTCAGTAAAGCCGGCTCTGTGATTAGCGGTAAATCTCCATCACCTGTTTTCAAATGGAGCGGCAGTTAATACACAGAGCCGTAGTTCACTGACAAGCTACGTGATATCGCGTTCATAATCAAATGCGATTAATTTGCGATACTGAACGCGATATTGCCTAGCTTGTCAGTGAACTACGGCTCTGTGTGTTAACTGCCGCTCCATTTGAAAACAGGTGATGGAGATTTACCGCTAATCAAGGAACCGGCTTTACTGACGAGATACGCATGAAAATCGCATGCGATTAATTGCACAGCCCTACCATCATATGTGACCCGTGCTGGCAAAATGAGTCGGAATGCGCAAATTTTCAAAAATGAGTTCTTTTTATTTTCACAATCTAAATTAAAATACCTTCAAAATGATATATGACTTGTAATCGGACAAAAAATGACTGAGATACAGCCGTTTGAAGACAATAGAGGCAGCAGATCTGATTTTGAGAAAAATCGAGTTAAAGATTCCAAAGCAAAATCACCAAGCAACGTTGCATATTTTCCTCCAATCCTTTTCTTAATAATAATTCCTATATTATTAATCACAATATAGCTATTGTTTATTTTATCTTTGTTATTAGAAATAAGAACAAAGATGCAAATAAACAGTAGTTTAATCAAGAGCACCGAGTGATTCCGTCTTTTCTTTTAGTGTATGATTAACATTGAGACAGATCAATATTAAGACCTACTGTATGCATGGATCAAATATAATGTTACACATCAGATTTTCCCCTAACCATTAACCAAACGTTCATGTTAGACATAACAGATTATGATTGTGAGAATCTCGCCAAGACATATTTCGCAATAATGTACTTTATAAGGGAGATCGCAAGCTCGCGGAAAGGCGTGCCTTATGCACATGCTTTGCAAATGTCAGTCAGCGCAGTCGTTTTGTTTTCATCAGCATGGGTTTAAAAATCATATTTCACTGGTTGGGACTCATGTCCTCGAGAATTGAATATTCACAAAGCTGGAATGCTGCGCTTTGCAACAGTAGACCTACGAGTTGTGGTGAGAAGCAGCAGCAGTCGTGTAGAAGCGAGCAGAGAAAAGGTACTCCTCTCAGAAAACGTACAAATAGAGATCATTTTAGATGTTTAATTACTATTTGGAGCATTGGGATTGCTAGAAGAGGGCTTAATGAACTCATTTTTGTGAACCTCAAATTCGACCAAAACTGACATTTTTCCGCATTCCGACTCATTTTGCCATTTGGCCAAATGTCACATATCTTTTCCATACATTGGAAGTCAATGGGAACCAAAACTGTTGGGTTGCAAACATTCTTCAAAATATCTTCTTTTATGTTCCACAGAAGAAAGTAAGGTTTGGAACAACTTGAGTGTGAGTAAATGATGACAGAATTTTTTTTTTCTTTTCGGATTGTCCCTTCAACCACTGCAGTAGAGGTGTGCATGGGCGTAATTGTAACTTTTCAATGATTTCCCACAGACGTTCTTGAACATGTTTGTGGATAGTAACCAAGACGCCCGCAGACGCTCAGTCAACGAGGACGACAACCCTCCCTCCCCGATAAGCATGGACGACACCTTCATGCCTCACACCCAGACTCAGCCTCCAGGCAGAGGGGTTTATCCACCCCTCACGTCGCCCCCCAACCCGTACCACGTGCCTCCCTCGCCGTCCATGATAACTACACAGTCTCCAGGTATATAAATATGTGTCCCTGTCTTGTCAATTGCTGACCTTTTGCTGCCTGTGCCATCCTGGTCATGCCACCATGGAGTCAGGAAAACAAAAGGAAAGGAAACGTTTTCTCATTGGTGTCCCACTCATTGCAAAAGCGTCCCACCAGCTCGTCTTGTCTGTTGGTATGCATGCTTTTATTGGTCAGTCTGTGTTTGATGACACCATCACCGTGTAGCCTCATGAAGAAGCATGCCCTCAGTCATACACGTGTCCAACCATCTCCATTCGGGGCCTGCAGCTCCTGTCCTGCTTTGGCTGCAGCGTGTGTGAAAGTGAGCTTGCAGGAACGGGAGAGACATGCTCTTGTCAGATGTTGATGAGGCCACTGATTGGTTAATTTTGTGCAGGGAACATCCACGCAGCCAATTCTCCTAGCGGAGCTCTGCGGGCTCCTTCTCCCTTTGGGCCCACCCCTTCTCCCTCCTCTCTGGGCATTTCTATGGGGCAGACCTCCAACTTTGCTAGCCCACATGGTAAGTGCACGGGAGGCCTGGATCCAGGGCTTTGCTGATTGGCTTTCCTTTTTACCTCTGTGGTCCAGGGCTTTCAATCTTTGATGGGCTGATGAAAGACATCTAATTTGTTGCTACCGATCGACTTTCCGCATGGTGGATGTACTCAGATTAATTGAGCACTTGCTTGATACTTCTTTTGTATTATTTCTTGATTCTTTCCGTTTCTTTGACTGGTGGGCCTGGGAAAACAAAACATCTATGTCCGAATCATATGCATGATTATATGCAAGAAAAAATACAAAGTAAAACTTGGTACTGGGATTTAGCCTGATTTATTTTATTTTATTATAAATTTTTTTTTTTATTCAACTTCCATTCGCAATTTTGGGGTCTGTAAGAGGTCTCTTATGCTCACCAAGGCTGCATTTATTTGGTCAAAAATATAGTAAAAACAGTAATATTATAAAATATTATTTCAATTAAAATATCTGTTTGCTATTCTAATATATATTTAAAATATAATTTATTCCTGTGGTGGCAAAGCTGAATTTTTACTCCAGTCTTCAGTGTCACGTGATCCTTCAGAAATCCTGCTGATTTTGTGCTCAAGAAAGAAAGTTGAATTCATGATACATTTTTTCCAGGATTCTCTGATGAAGAGAGAATTGAAAAGAACAAAATTAATTTGAAATGTTTTTGTAACATAGTTGTAATTTCTTTAAAAGCAAATCTTACTGACCCCAAACTTTTGAATGATAGTGTATTTTTGTACAGTATTGTCAATTAACTCATATTAGTCTCAGTATGTCACGATTCAGTACATTTTCATGCTTCAAAATATCATAATCGGTATGCAGTTGAAATCATATGAAAGTGAAACAGCATCATTGGTTTAAATTTCTTTGCCTTGTTTTAATCATACAAATGAATCATTTTACAATACTTAATAGGAGCAGCTCTGACTTCGCAGTAGGTATATTTGTGTTTTTGGAGGGTTGTGTTGAGTACTGTTACTGCCATGTACTAAAAACTGTGTACATCAACTGTGTACATCGATGGAAACTGACACTCCTTGAGACGGTGAGTTATGGTCCACATATCTTTCATTTGTGTTGCAGGAACTCTTGACCCGAGTTCACCATACACGATGGTGTCTGCCAGTCCAAGGGTTGGACCCTGGCCAGGTTCTCCGCAGGTCTCTGGACCCTCCCCCGGGGCACGAATCCCTGGCATGTCACCAGGCAACCCTTCTTTGCACTCACCTATTCCAGACCCATCCCACTCCCCTCGAGCTGGTACCAGTAAGTCCAAAGAGTCTGAAGACAGATCAGAAAATGCTAAAATCATCCATTTATTTATTATTTCATAAATATACATATATTTTTTTCACATTAGAGTAATAAGAATGATGATTATTATTTTTTTTATTATTATTATTATTAAATTTCAGTTAGAATGTTTCTGCTTAATTGGCTTCGCTGCAATTAAAAATATTTTGCTGGTTGTAAAAGTAGACTTCAAAAATAGATGACTCAATATTAATTGTGTTTTCCTTTGATTTTGGGGTGAAACGGTTTTTTAGAATTCTAGATTTGAAACTGAAATCTTTTGTAAAATTCTAAATGTCTTTACTGTCACTTTTGATCAATTTAATGTGTCCTTGCATAATAAAACAACAAATTTCTTTAAGAAAAAGTAGTGTAAATGAAAGGATGTAATATTATTTACATTTCACATGACTTCCAGCAATAAGCAATAGTTGAATTTTTTCAATCAATCACTGTGTGTGTAGGTTCACAGGCAATGCCCCCACCCCGTAAACTGCCACAGAGGTCCTGGGCCGCTTCTATTCCCACCATCCTCACCCACAGCAAACTACATGTTCTGCTTCTGCCATCACCCATGCCATGCCCAGTGCCAGGGCTGGCGGGCAGCTACCTGTGCTCACCTTTGGAGCGCTTCCTGGGTTCTGTCATCATGAGGCGGCACCTACAGAGAATCATACAGTTAGAACCCAATGTGAGTCAGAAACTGTTAACATATTATAACCATATCATTTAACCAGCCACAGTGTATAAGCAGAATCATATCACTCTATTTGCATCGCTCTTGATTACCTTTTCTTCACAGCTCACTATTGTGAACTCCAACGAGCCAGGCGTCATCATGTTTAAGACAGAAGTGCTTAAATGTAGAGTGGCTCTCAACCCCAAAACCTACCAGACTCTGCAGCTGAAAGTCACACCAGAAAACACTGGACCCTGGTCGCAGGAGGAGCTGCAGGTCCTGGAGAAGTTCTTTGAGACCAGGGTAGGAAATTAAATTATTGCATCAACACACTAACTATCATTAAGCTCAGTTTTCCTCTTGTTCAGTTTAGCAGCAGAGAGAATTGTAATGTGTTTGTTTGAATGCTCTGTTTGACCTGATTTACAGGGTTGGTCCGGATGCTTGAAATCCTTGAAAAAGCTTGAATTTTAACAGTGTTTTCAAGGTTTGAAAAGTGCTTGAATTTTGGATAAAGTGCTTGAAAGTGCTTGAAAATGCAGTTGCATTGGTTTCATAATAATTCGCTTTCTTACGGAATACTTCATTTTTTTTTTTTTTATGCATAAAATAAGCTACAGCTCCCCTCGACTCTGCGCGTGTGGCTATAGTTTGATCTGTCGGTCTTTATTGACGCGTGCCCTCTGATGGAACAGAGCGGAAGATAAAAACACGTCGGGAGGTTGTCGCTTCAGTGAGAGTTGGCTTGAAAACGACAAATACAAATTATGGTTAAAATAATATAAAGTCTCCTGAAAATTCTGCTTTTTTCATGGGAAAGTCTGCGCTTTTAAGTCGTGTAAAAGGTAAGCAAAAATGTCCATTTTCAGTTAAACTAAAGACTGTCACAATTAAAGTGAAATAATAAAATAAACATTTCAAAGTCAAAATGCAGCGCTGGTGTATTTTTATGAATTTATCTCTGAAGTGAACTGACTGCCTTCAGAGAAGTTTCAGTGGCATTTTCGTTTTCATCTCACCGATGTATAATGTCTGATAAAGTAGCATTTAAAGGTGCACTGTGTAATATTTAGGATGATCTATAGACAGAAATGGAATATAATATATATACATACAGGTGCATCTCAATAAATTAGAATGTCATGGAAAAGTTCATTTATTTCAGTAATTCAACTCAAATTGTGAAACTCGTTTATTAAATAAATTC
>JAFVLL020007185.1:0-10686 GCA_021397915.2 Tor tambroides | reverse complement strand
CTGATAATATTGGTATTTAACTTTAGTGATATTAAACTGTCCCTTGTAAAAATTATTTAAAATTATTTACTATTTGCCATATACACCAGGAAAGATAACTTATAATGTCAAGAATATGCCACTCATTTATGGTGTGGTGCGATGTGTTGCGGACCAGGTTTGGTGGGCCCGCTCTGTGCCAAAAAGTCCAGGGCCATTTTTTGGCCCCAGTCCGTCCCTGGGTGTACGAATAGCGACAGAGCAACACAACGAACGTGTTAAAAAGAACAGGGATGTGCTGAAATGGCTAATTGAAGTTATAATCTACTTTGGGACACAGGAACAGGCATTTCGGGGCCATTCAGAAGGGGAAAACTCTGACAACCGTGGGAATTATGTGGAGCTTGTTACTGCTTCGAAAATATGATGAGAAAATAGCACATCACTTTGAGGCCTGCACAGTTTTTTCTGGTCTGTCAAGTCACATTCAAAATGACTTGATCGAAGCAGTGGGAAATGTTTTGATAAATTAAATAAAAGCCGAAATCCACCTTTGTTGCGATACTTGTGGATGAGACGACCGATGCTTCAAATGTTGCCCAGCTGTCCACAGTTTGGAGGTATGTTACCAAGGAGGGGGTTGCGGAAGAAAGATTTGTCGGATTTTCTGATGTTAGCGCTGACCGATCTGCCACTTCATTAGCACAACATGTTTTCTCAGCCATAGCGGGGATGGAATGTGGATCCAAGCTTGTCGGCCAAACGTACGATGGTGCGTCGGTCATGTCGGGTGAACTAAATGGTTTGCAGGCAAAAGTTCGGATTGGGACGAAAAATCAATTATGTCAGCTGGGGGATTTTTGCATTTATTTTCAAGATACCAAATTTAATTTTCTGTTGGCGCTTTTTTCTGATGTTTTCGCTCGTACATATTTTCAACATCCTTCAAACCAAGGGCTCTGACATTTTGTGGTTTTGTGTAAGGGAAATGAAGAAGACAGCTGAGCACTTGCAAAGACAACGAGGAAAGTTTGATCGCATTTATGCACTTGTAGAGGAACACGATTCTTAAAAGAGAAACAGGGGCGCTGACAAAAAGGAACAATATCAAAATCTGTTTTTCAACATTTTAGACACCATTGATTTGCATATGGAGAAGAGACTTTCCTCACTGGAGAAACTGGCATTTCTTAGCGTGCTGGATTTTTGTAAATTCGCGGAGTACGATAAAAACCTTTCCAGACACTGCATTTAACTCTTTGAAAGAAACATACGGACATTTTTTCAACGATGTTCTTTGCGCAGCGAGCTGAAAGTGTTATATGCATCTCCTGAACTTGCAAAGACAAACGTCTCTGAGTTGACCTTGTTCTTGTGTTCCACTGGCCTTTGCAGAGGCATGACCCAACTTTACAAACTTTGCGAGTTGTTTCTAACAGTGCCATCTACTAGTAGAAAGAACATTTTCTGCATTGAAAAGGATTAAGACTTTTCAACAAAATGCTACAGGACAACGGCGCTTGAGTGGCCTTGCTCTGATGTCTATTGAGAAGAAAATGCTGCACCAGATGACATCTGACATCTTCTATGAAAAGGTCATAGACAAATTCACGAAAAAAGACCGGAGAATGAATTTCATTTATAAATAAGGTAGGAAATGTGCTTTTAAATCGACACCTGCCACAGTGTTTGTTATGTTTTTTGTTGTTGTTGTTGTTGTTTCGTTCTTTGAGTGTGCTGGGGGGGGGGTTGTCATTGCCTTACCACTCAGCATATCGCAGATGAATCGCCTTCGATAATGAACGCGATATTGTGTAGCTTGTCAGTGAACTACGGCTCTGTGTGTTAACTGCCGCTCCATTTGAAAGCAGGTGATGGAGATTTACCGCTAATCACGGAACTGGCTTTACTGACGAGATACGCATGATCATATCGTTTGATATATCGCCCAACCCTACTACCACGAGGCCCAGAAACAAAGTAAGGACATTGTTAAAATAGTCCATGTGACAGCAGTGTTTCAACCATAATTTTACGATGCTATGAGAATACTTTTTGTGCACAAAGAAAACTAAAATAACGATTATTCAACAATTCTTCTCCTTCAAGTCAGCATCCTCAGCGAGGATGAGTACCACGATGCATGCGTGTGCGCTGCGCCTTGTTTACGACCAAAAGAAAGCATGCACATATGTCCTGATACTCTCATTAATGGTAATAAAGTTGTTATATTTGTTTTCTTTGCGCAAAAAAAGGGTTCTCGTAGCTTCGTAAAATTATGGTTGAACCACTGATGTCACATGGACTATTTTAACAATGTCCTTACTACATTTCTGGGCCTTGAATGTGGTAGTATCCTTGCTGTCTATGTAGAGTCAGACAGCTCTTGGATTTATTGAAAAATATCTTAATTTGTTTTCTGAAGCTTGAATGAAGGTCTTACGGGTTTGGAACGACATGAGGGTGAGTAATTAATGACAGAATTTTCATTTTTGTGAGAACTATCCCTTTAATGATCACCTGTCCTCTAAATTGTTGTTCTTGTGTTATTATTTTCTACTTAGCACATTTAGTAACAATCTGTTGGAAGTATGTAAAACAGAAACTTTGGTGGAAGACAGACATCACTGTATCTTTATTCATGCTGTATTTTGACTTTAACTCACATTGGCACTAATGTGTTTTCATCCTTTCACAGACTGTTACCAGTATCCAAGGGCACTTGGATAGCATTGGAGAGTCTCCAGCTGTATCTGCTTGTTGTTGGGCTGAAGAGAAGTAGGGTCCAGTTTTGTTTTATTGTAATTGTCCAACATGCTCTACCCTGCAAGGCCTCTAATTCACTGGCCTGTTGATGAGCTTTTCAAAGCTCATTATGTCTTAAGAACTTCACACTCTCAGGAATTGACCATTGTGTATAGCTTTCTGCAAAACACTGTCTATGATATAGATACTGAAACCATCAAGTGATCATGATCACAAGTGAATTAAATGTAATATTGTTTAAATATAGGAGTTTAAAAAATAAAAATGTGAGACATGAGTATACAGTTTGTTGTTATTTGTTGTTATTTTCAGATTGAAAAGTATTTTTTTCATTTATATTTTAGGGCTTTTTGAGGATAAAACATGAAGGGTGTAATTTAGAAAATTAACTCTGGATAGAGTTAGTTATTCTTTAAAGTTAACATAACTGATGATAAACAACTCTGGAGGGGAGGTAAATTGTGGTAGAGTAAATTTGAATTTCCTCTGAACAGAGTTAAAAAAGTAGCAGAGTAAATTCTTTTACCTCTGAACTGAGTAAAACAGTACAAGAGTTAATTTCAAAAAACACTAAATAGAGTCAAACATAACAGGAAAGAGTAAAATAACACTAAATTGAGCAAAATTAACTCTGGAAAAACAACTCTATCAAAAGAGTAACTTTTACTCTTTTCAGAGAGGGACTAAATGCTATCTGGCATAGAGTAAAATTTTCTTCAATTTGAGTAAATTTTACTCGGGCAAATTTACTGTGTAGAGCCGCAAAGGCTGGTATCTCCCCATAAAAAATATAATCTCTGATTAGACGCTGGTTCTTGACAAGCTCGATCTTGAAATGATGTAGCACTGTGTATTAATACTATTAAATAAAACATACATACTTCCTTGTCTGCATGTTTTTATTGGAATACATATTTTGGTTAACATCTCGGCAGTTTATATTATGTAATTTATGTACTTGGCAAGTTTATATATATATATATTTAACTCTCGAATTTCATTGTTAATGTAATATTTTTTTTTTTTTTTTTTTTTACTTGTATTCTTGAAATTATTCTAAGATATGTTATTTATTAATGTCATTACATATAGTACACATTACATAATAGTTAGATTTTTTTATTGCTTGAAAGAGAACACACAAAATACCAAGTAAACAACAATAAGAAAAATCTTAATACAAATCCAAAAAGTCCAAATAGTAGCATAACAAAACAAAAACATAAACAAAATAAACATAATTAGAAAATGAAGAGAGAAAAATAAATACAAAAATAAATAATACAGAGATAAAATACAATACAAGGGGCTTCATTATCAAAAAATACCTTCAAAAGATTACATAGTTTAAGGGCTTTTTTATGACGCGTGAGATTTAAAGATCTGAAGAAGACCATTAAATCTTGGTTATGGGGTTATTAAAGAATCTGCAGTTATGAATAACGTTATTGGCCAAAATCACAATATTATTAACCAAAAATTCTACATCATAATTCTGACAAAAGCACAAATATTTTACCATTTTAGAATCAAAGTATTGAAGTATTACATATTTCAAACGTAACCAAGCATAGAGGTCATCCCAGAATTTTCAGAGAATTTGCATAAGTAAAACAAATGTTCCAATGACTCTGTCTGCTTCACAAAAGGTGCACTCATTACAATCCATATTAAATCTGTGTCTGAGGAACTCATTACAGGGATAAATATCATTAATAATTTTAGACTGAACTCTTTTACCTTCAGTAGAAGTGGAAAAGAGAGAAATATTGTTCTAATTCGAACCACTTTATCTTCAGGAAAATCAACAAGCGATCTCTTCTTTACTTTAGAAATCTGTGTATTTACTAATGTTCTTAAAACCTTATTTTTACAACTCTGCTCTGTAAAATTAACACCAGAGATGTTTAGATTACCTAATCTTGGTATCACAGGTAAATAACACAATGCATATTTAATCAACTGAACCAAACCAGCAGGAACAGCTTTCAACAAAGACATATAATTTCTGAGTACAAAATAATATTATATTTTACACAAAAATCATCATAACTAAGAAAATTTCCATCACCATCCATAATGTGTACAATGGACCAGACACCTTTGTACATCCAGTCCTGAAAAAACACAGATTTCGCCTTAAGGATATACTTATTATTCCACAAAGAACAACTGTGTGGCGAAAAGTTGTGTTTGTATATTAATTTCCAATATAATAATACCTGACTATGAAAAGATGATAATTTACACTTTAATTTTGATGGTTCAAAATCACACCTTAAAAGGAAATCAATGCCCCCAAAAGAATAAACATTTTTTAGAAGAAAAGCTAAACCAAACAGAACGTTTATTTCTTAGGAAAGCTTGAAGGGTTAACTTAAGGGTACCATTCATAACAACGAAATCAATTACATTCAACCCTCCCTCACTGGTCGGCTTCACTACATCTGATTTTCTTATATAATGGTGCTTGTTTTTCCAAATAAATTTGTACTGAATTTGATTAATGTCTTTTATCCACCTATCAGAAACACTCAGAGAAAATGCTGGGTAAATCAACCTGGAAAGTGCTTCTGACTTCTGTATGAGAATTCTACCAAATATAGAGATATCCCTTTGAACCCACATATTTAAAATATTTTGACTTTTTTTCATATTATCAAATTACATTTTTCTCTAATTTTAGGGTCTTTAATAATAACAATTCCTAAATATTTTACCTTTTTTTATGGAATATTGTACAATTGAGATTCTGTATGATCATGAATTGCCATCAGCTCACACTTTTTTAAATTCAATTGCAGACCAGAAGCTTTTGAAAAATGAGACACCAGATTAATGGCAACTGGAATCTGCTCTGCATCGCTAAGAAACAGGGTGGTATCGTCTGCTAACTGACTTATCAATAACTGAGTCCCTAAAACATTTAAAGGCCTGATATCTTTACTATTTTTCACATAAATTGAAAAACAATAATAACAGTTAAGCTATTAAAATAAATAAATACAGACTTGTCGGATCGCCTTGTCTAATACCAGAAAATCTCAGAATGAGCCAAAAAACTATCCGTGACTTAGAGGATCCATTAGGTTTGACCCAAGAGAACTGACTAGCAGAAGGACGTAGACCCTCCATATATCTGTAAGGGAATTTAAATGGCAAAAATCTTGAATAATGTTATTGAAATGGTGGCTTGTATAACTAGAAGGAGATCTGTCCAGCCACTCATCGGGAACCAAATTAAAATCACCTCCAATTAGAACCAAATTTGTCTGAAATTTCGATTTAATCTGTGTAACAACAGAGGTAATATTAGACAACAAAATTTTGTTTTGCCCACTACTGTTATAACCATAAAGATTAACTAAAATAACAAAAATACCTTCACAGTTAACCACATCAGAAAGCCAATGTCCGTGAGCGTCAGACTGAAAATTCACAACCTTCCCAGGGCAATTGTTAAGGTATATGGCGACACCTGCTGATCGACTGGAGCCATGACTAAACAACATTTGTGAGTCTTTTGCAGAAAAACGAAATGTGACTTCTGCCCCTTACAAAACAAAAATATACCTTTGCGTTTTACTTTGTCCTTTAGTCCCCTTGCATTCAATGAACAAAAAGATAAACGAGATTTTAGTTGAAAACATACGCCACTGGAACTCACAGTGAGTAAACAGAAAATGTCTCTGAACAGTCAGTAATGAGATCTGAAGAATAAAACTAAAACAAAAAGAGTCGCTCAGAAATCAACATTTTCCCTTTTTCCGAATTTTCATCATCCTGGAAAAAATTGTTTTCCCTCAATGAAAGCAAAAGGACCCCGAAAGAACGCCACTTTCCCTTCTGCTCGAGCTTGTTTAATGCGTGGCCAAAGCACTTGCCTCGCCTCTCTGTCCTCTTTGTTTAGATCCTCCGCGAAATGACAGCCTGCCTCCTTGCACACGGTTGATCCCTTGGAGAGTGTCCAAATCTCGTCTCTGTAGATTCTCTTTGAAAATTGCATGATGATCTGGTGCGTACGATTTCCTTCTTTTCTGCCAATTCGATGGAGCATGTCAACCGCTTCTTCCATTTCCCAGGGCCAGGGCACACCAGGAGCAATCTTAGAAAGCAAGGTAATCACTAATGTTCTCTGGCAATCCTTTGATGCATTTTACCGTCTTTGTAGCGATCCAGTTCTCCTACCCTAGATCTCAGCTCTTTATTTTCTTTTTTGAGATCAGAAAGCTCCAGCTCCAGTTCAGCTGCCTTCTGTTTGTGAGCTTTCATCTCTCCCTTCAATTCAGAAATGACGCTACAGTTCTCTTCCATTTTTCTTGTCAGCTCCTCCAACTTTTTTTCCTGCTTGGCAAATCTTTTACCGAGGGAGTAAATAGCCTCGAGTATATCCGCATTATAAATATCTTCTTCATAACCCGGACGCACTTTCTTCATAATGTGCACTTTGCTGGGAGTAACAGGTAGGTTCTCAGCACTCACATTCGTCCGACTTGCTCTGATGTCATTGCTGACGTGTGCCAAAATTGTGCTCATTGATTCAGACAACCGTGATGTTGTGTTCTCTTCTAAAATGTTTTTTTTTTTTAATCTAATTTCGTGTGATTGTGTGTTTAAATTATGCATGAATATTCCCAAACACTATGACAGTGCGATCTCTGTGTGAGATATGTGATTGTTGTCATATTTCTATAAAAATCTAAAATATGTTTGTATTAAATTAAAAATGAATGATAAATACGCCTTTCGTATGGAATTAAATAGCAAGTACTCTGAGTGTTATATTCATCATATTTATTTTCATATAAAAGCAACAGAACTGAAATTTTATCATATTTATTAGCAACAGCGCATGAGTGTGAATAACTCGATATCCGCCTTTGATCTTTATCTGTTCCACTTCAAGAGGTCAGAACTGTCCGTCTTGACTGCAGTCACTCCTCCCCTCACTGCAGCCGCCTACTCTCGCCTACATTCCAGGCGAGGCGCATCTCAAACAAGCCTAAACAAATATAAATATAAATATTACAATATAAAATATAAATAAATTAAAATAGTAAACACATACCCAAGGCGTGTTTTCAGCGGACAGTTCTCGCGATATCACACGATATCATCTCACAAGGCCAAATTTTCAGAGAAAACAAAAAACAAAAACAAATCTACTGTCCTGCTTTTTAAACAACAGCAATACTACTAATAATAATACAATTACCCGTGGTTTGGTCCATATTTGTCCATATTTCAAAAGAGCATGTTTTCACCGGGTGAGGTGTGTTGACCCAGTGGCCTAATGGATAAGGCATCAGCCTCCGGAGCTGGGGATTGTGGGTTCGAGTCCCATCTGGGTCGTCCTTGTGGAGGAAACGTTTTTGCACCGTACTTTCAAATAGTATTAAATCTGTTCTTCATTCGTGACGGAATCCACTGTAGAATCTTTTTCGCTCATATTCATGCACTGACTATATTTTTCGTTTACTTAAGCTTCTCCCTTTTGAAATATTTTGACTGCTTTTGTTGGATTTTCATGCTCAAAGACTCATAATACAAGCAAATAATATTAGTCGAGAGTTAATTAGGAAATCGTTGGAGAAAAGCCTGAACTGAACGAGTCGTGTTTTGTGTCATAACGAGGATGATTTGTGAACTAAATTAACTGACATATCATTCAGGATCTAACTGTCAGACAGGATCTAACTTATAACTAAATTATTTCATACTGAAAGTTGATTTTATGAGCATAACACACATAAAACACCTTTTTGGGACATAATATAGGCTTTATTTTATTTAGGAATAAGTCATTTCTAAGAGATTGGTGGGAGAGATGGGTCTGTTGTTAAATTTTTAGATGTGGAAGGTAATTTTATTGAACACAGTGCATTCTGATATATATATATATATATATATATATATATATATATATATATATATATATATATATATATATTCGCCTGTGTGTGTGTGTGTGAAAATTTATTCATACAAGATTTCTTATCTTGTGCGTCCCTCTAGTGGACAATATTAATATCATAGCCAGTTCAATTTGCTGTCAGCCCCTGAGCATCATAAAATCATTAAACTAAGCATAAATCGCGCTCGGATCCACATGAATAGGACCGAAAGGGCACTTAACTTTTGGTGATTAAAGGGGAAAGGTGCTCAAAAACTTTAATAAAAATCAGTTAAACATTTGTTTTACAGTCTAAAAGCAAGGAAGAAACAAGAATTTTGTAAGATTGTAAAGACTGGGGTACGTGTACGACTGGGATGAACTAAAATCTTATGTTTAAATCTGAACATTTAGAAAACCTGATATGAAAACGATGCATGTAATTGTTAATTATGGATATAACTATAGTAGTTACACAATACTTAACTTTTCTGAAAAACACAGATACTGGTATAAAACACAACTGACACAGATTACAGGGACTTTTTTATGACACCTGTTTCAATATTATTTGCTGTGCTTTTATAACTATGTTATGTAGCATTCGTTTTATGAAAGCTTTTACTTTCATTCTTCCAATCTCAGTGTTCAGTGGCATAGTGCACAACACCGAGATTTGTGAATGGCAAGGGTCTGACTGCAGACTTGCACTTCACTCTCAGACTTGCATTCTCAGACTTGCGCCCCAATGTTCATACTATCCATCCTAAACAGTATGTGAGATAAGTGTGTCCCAATGCATTGTATGTTGAAAAGAATATGCCAAAAGTCCCCGAATGGTCTACTATTTCAGGTAGATTTTTAAAGTGTGGATCCGTGCCAAAGCCATTAGAAGTCAAGCCTGCAACCTGGCCAAAAAAACATAACGGCTAAGGCTAACGCTGCGGCTTTGGCGGTACACAGGAGACCAGAGGCTGTTTTTTGTTTTTTTTTAACAGATGTCAGTGGAGGAGAGGCCCCTCAATGGACATTTGCAAAAATAAAAAATACACATGGTGCATCCCAATTCGCCTACTTTTACTATGCCCTAAAAGTAGGGACGTAGCCAGAACTTTTTTTCAAGGGTGGCCAGGTAAGACCCAGTAATTTTATTGGGGTGGCCACAAAAAAAAAAAAAAAAAACACATCTGACTGTGACCATGTTTTACAGACCGACATTCTACAGAATTTATAGATTAGAAATGTACACCGTGAATTTAAAGTTAGCAATTTATTTCCAAAGCATACAAAAAAAGCAATATATATGCTAATAATTTCCAGAATAAAATGACAAAAAGCTTAAAATCAGTAAACAAAAATCTTATTGGACTCTAATTAGTCAAGTAACATTACAAAAAAGAAAAATGTTGAAAAATTATAGAAACATTAGGAAAGATATCTCAAACAACATGAAGGATGTAAAATAAGAAACTATAGGCATTTTCTGTGTCCAAATGCTAAATTAATAATTGTTCATGAATTCTTACTATCCCTTGTCTTAAGAAAAATCTAAATGTTAGTACTAAATATCTGAACTCTGACATGTGAAAATGCACTTTATTTACCAAGAAAAAGCAAGTGCCTTGAGTCTTTGCATTACTTTACAGACAAATTGCAAACCCATTGCATTTGTAAACACTATGAGTTTACTCAAGGGACAGAACATTTTACTTGTCTCTAAATTATAGTAGCTGAATCCTACGGTTCTTGTGATTTCTGGCAAAGATATCCACAAACTCATCAAGATTTAGTGATTTTGCTCTTCTACATTCTATGCTTAGAATCCCCAGATCACTCAACCTGCCTTCTGCCATGCTACATCTGAGATGAGTTTTGATAAGTTTTAGGCAGGAGAAGCTGCGCTCACATGCAGCAGTACTGACTGGAATTGCAACTGCAATTTTACACAGCCTAAAGAATTCCTGGAAAACATCCTTAAAAGGCTCAACAAAAACAGCAAGGTCTAATATACTGGATGGTTTCTGTATCCCCTGTTTTAACTTGCGATC
>JAFVLL020007181.1:0-20303 GCA_021397915.2 Tor tambroides | reverse complement strand
AGCACTTAACAGTATCAAATTGGAGGATAGAGTGTCAGTAATGTATAATAATAAGATTAAACATTAAATTTTCAGTTAAAGGCATTTCATTATTATAAAAACTGCCACATAGTTTTTGAGCTCACATTAATGCCAGTGGAAGTTTGATATTTTTCTATGGAATCAGATGAGCGTTGGTGACTTTTACCCACCACAAGTCTCAGCACCCAATTCCCCTTCTCTGTGACTTTACATGGTCTTCCACTGTTTTACCGAGATTCTCCTGTTACTAAAATGCTAAAATACTTTAATACCAGTAACATTTAACCAAGGAAAATCTTTCAGGCATGAAATTTAACAATCTGACTTAATGCAAAGGTGGCATCCTATCAAAGTACCATGCTTAAATTCAGTCAGCGCTTCAGAACAATCCGTTTTTTTCACAAATGTTTGTAAATTGCAGACTGCGTGCCTAAGTACTTGATTCTATACACCTGTGAAAGACCTGATTTCAAGAACTGAGGTGTGTCCCCAATATTTTTGTCTATATAATGTATATACACTCTCTCTCTCTCTCTCTCTCTCTCTCTCTCACACACACACACAGAGCAAAAAAATGTAAAACTAATTTAGAGCGAATACTCACAAATTAAGGACAGCGTATTCATCTGAAGCATTTAAAGGTTAATGAGATTTTTGACTCTGTCTGTCTGGCTTGGCCCTAAGAGACTCTCCACTGCCTTAAGGAGGGAGAAAGCAAAGTGACTCTGTCCTGAATGTCAAAACGGTCCTCTAAGATATTGCAAAAGATGTGTAGTCAGACAGTTTTCCCCTTGCTTTTAGGTGAGGTGACTTAACCAGAAGGAACTCCAGGGATCTGATGCAGAACGCGACCCCTGGTGCGGCCCTCGTGACCAGTGACAGTTCAGGCTCGGCTCCTTATCAGCAATGAGGCACATGGCACACGAGACGGCAAGACTCTCCTCATGCCTCCTTGCTCCAACTACTTATCAATGGAATATTTTGGATCGCTCACATGGGCAGAAAACGGACATGCTGAACAATAGAACAGTCACAAGATTAGTAGACCATGTGTGCATATCTCTCTGGGTGTTAGCAAGTAGAACATGCTTTCATGATACGAAGTTGTAAATATTAATAGTGATTCAAATCCTTTTTTAATTTATTGGCTATGTAAACTTCCATTTGTTATTTATTATTATTATTATTATTATTATTATTATTATTATTATTATTATTATTCACAGCTTGAATGGATAGTTCACCCAAAATTAAAAATTTTGTAATCATTTACTCACCCTTCATGTTGTTCCAAACCTGTATGACTTTCTTTATTCTGTGGAACACAAAACAACATATTTAGTTGTTGTGTTTCGTCCATACAGTGAATGCCAGTGGGATCCAATATAGTTTTGGACTGCACTGACTTTCATTTTATGGACAAAAATATTCCAGCATACTGTAAAACTGTACTACATTTAGGTAACCTAAAAGTTGCATGTTACCACTTTTTTACAGTGTAGCCTTGGCAAGTAAACATTGTGCCCACCGGCAGATGACCTTTCTGTCACTCGGCTCACCTGCTTCAGCAATGAAGTTGTGACACCAGCATTTGTAAATTGTGAAGCTCTGACTGAAATGAAATAGTCAAGCATGTCAAACATATATTTTGGTTCAAGGTTCAAGCGAAAAACTGTACTTGTTACTGCCTACCTGCAGTTAAGTCGAACATGTCTCATGTTTCATTCACTTCCCTTTTCAAACAAACAAATAAGTAAATAAAGCTTTCTTTTTCAAACTATTAAAATTTTTAATATAATACTCCAGTTTAAAAAAATTCCAGTGTCATCTACACAATAAGTAAGCTATTTGTAGATTGTTTTCCTCAAATAGCATAACAGGCATCTCTATGCATTCATCAAAATATTGCTCTGTTTTTGAATACCCCATCCAGCCTGACACAGCAACAGCTCAACCAGTGGTGTGACATTAGGGTATGGCTGTCTGTTTGAACGACCAAGGACATGGATTGAGGGAGTGTTTAGGAAGTCATTATAGCCTTTTTTACAAATCTGTGTTGTAGTGGTGAACTACTTTCTGTTAACAACAATGGAAATAATACAGGCACCAGCCAAACACAGGTGCTTGACAAATGCACCCTAGAAAGCTTCACACTTGTCCAGTATCTATGCTAATGCTCTGCAAAAGTTACGACGGGTAAAAATGTATTTTAAATGAGTAATGCAGGAATCTCCTCACACAAGTGCTTGTCAGTCCAAGCATCTATTATTGCTGAGTCTCCAGTAGTTTGCTGTTGTTGTTCTGTCTCCTGAGTTTCTTTTTTGAATCTGAACCAGTGGGCCGGGCCATTGTTACCACCTTTTGGACTGATTAGTGCAAAAAAAGGTGTGTGTAAGCTGAGCATAGCAACTCTGATACAGGCCTCAAATAAACAAACAAACCAACTAAATAAATGAATGAATGAATGAATGAATGAATACATAAATACATACATACATTCATATATACACTATATTGCCAAAAGTATTGGGTCGCCCCCTTCTAATGAACAGGTTTAACTACTTTAGTAATTTCTATGAGTACAAATCTTAATGTTAAAGCATATAATGATATTCTAGGAAACTGTGTGCTTCTAATATTATAGCAACAGTTTGGACAGGACCCTTTTCTGTTCTAACATGACAATGCCTCTGTGTATAAGGCAAGGTTCAAAAAGAAAATTATTGATTCAGTCAGTGTGGAAGTGTGGGCTTAGTTGAGAAGACATATTGAGTCTGCACGAATATATTTTAAAAACATTAAATGAATGGTTATTTTCAACATATATAAAACATCGAATAAGCGTTGTATGATATGTCTGAGGGAAATTTAAGTGAAGTCTTTCACTCTGTTTAATCCATAAATCACTTAATATCAAAAGCTGTGTTACTATAATGAATTTTAGCTAATTTTGGCGTGTTGTATGATATTTTTGTGTTTCCGTGACGTGAAAAGATATGAAGAGGTCTGCTTAATACAACTAACGTTAACCGAAGTCTATGAAACTTATGTGTAACTTAATGTAAACCACAGTAATGCGCTCGTTTGAAGTTAACATGGGCGTGTGAATGGATTTTTGCGTGTGTAAATTTTTGCAATTGTCCCGTGAAGTAAAAAGACGACATTAAAGGGATCCTATTATGCTTTTTCACTTTTTGAATTTTATTCAATGTGTAGTGTGTATGTTTGGGCATAAAAAGATCTACAAAGTTACAAATCTCAAAGTCCACTGCAAAGGGAGAAATTTATTATTATTATTTTTTTTAAATCCCCTTTCAAGAACTACAACGAACGGCTTGTTTGGACTACAAAGTTGTTTTCCTGTATTTGTGATATCACAAAAATAAATCCCACCAACAGAAATTCGAATGGTTGGCGGGTGGGGAGAATGCTTGGTTGAGGACTGCACGTTTCAAAATCGAAACCTGGTGCGGGTATTGTTATATCACTGTATTTCTGATGGAAACTGACTGTTTTCAGAAAATTTTGTATGTCATTTTCATTTCATCTTGCATGTAATGTCTGATACAGCAGCGTTTGTGAGTGGAGCGCTGCTTTGTGTACAGCGTTACTGGGAAACCTCACTCTCCCACTCCAACAGCGCCTCCCACTGGCAGAGAATTAATTTGCATATATATGCTGCCACAAATAGTGTAAGTCTGTGGGACTATGGTATAAATAAATTCAACTGTATAACAATTTCACTACAATTCATGTTGTAATGTTAGAATTAAAGAACAATAAACATAATACATACGAAGGGCCCTTCCAGAAGTCCGTTAGCGAAGGGAACATGTAATGGTCACTTCATGGAAGTGATTTCCGTTTGTGATCATGTGATCTTCAGTTAGGAGATCTTGTGATGGATTTTAAAGAAAAGTTGGGGTTTATTTTGACTTTACACAAACGTAAGTAGAATAAGCTAATTAAATTTGTCTTTATTTTCGTGTAATACAAAATATTTTCGTCAGCGAAAGAAATATGATTTAAGACCGTATTGTAAGCAAGTTTAATTTGAAAAAGTTTAATAGTAAATAAGACACAATTAAACAGTATTTGAATAAAATAATAACAATAAGAAGAAATATTTATTTGCAACAACTGTTGGAGCGCTGAATGCTGCACGCACGCACAGCGCTGTCAAGGTAACATTTTGTCCATCATTCCCTTCGCCAAGGGAGTTCCAAATGCTTATACGAGACAGTAATGCCCTACACCCTTCAAAGAACACACTTCAAGGGCTTTGCCCTTCGAAGGGAGTAGGGCATAGGGATGCTCATTTCCGTTTGGAATTCGCCCGCCGTCTAAGCCAATCATAATGCACTGAAACAGCTAACCAATCACAACACATTTTGTTTTTTGGAAGGAACTAATCGAGACGTTTGTGCCAGGCTGGGGAGAAAGGTATTGTAATAATGTAAATTATGTGAAAAATAATGTGATTTTCGAACCACCAAGCATGAGAGCATGCTCTAGTACACCCCCAAAACAAAATCAAGACTTTGTAAAAGAGCATAATTGGACCCCTTTAAACGTGACTAACAACAAACCATGGTGAAATGTCGCTCATTTCAAACAGGGTGGACTAACATTACACGGCATTTCTGGTCTCGTGAATGGTGCTTCAGAAGAAGAGTTTGTCGTTCCAAACGAAAATGAACAACTGAATCATTTCACAAGGCCGTTCAAAGCGTAGACATATATAGACGCCCTATTCGACCGCTCCAGGCACGTAGATGCGGCCGCCATCTTGGAACGGTATTTTTGACGTCATTCACCATACTGTAGGTTCGCAGAGAGCCATTGAGCCGTTCTGTGCATGATTGTGGCATATTTCGAATATTCAGTGATTACTATAATGAATGATGTCAAGTTCACCGCTGCAATATGGCGGACGGCTTACGTATAGCGGCCCATAGAAACAGTCGCTAATGAGGCATCTAGTATATCTATGGTTCAAAGTGTCTCAGTTAGTTCCCTAGGTAGTGAATCACTAGATAGTGCACAAGTTCGTGCACTGGGAAAGACTGTGGCTCAGTAAACACTCAGTAAACTATTTGAGGTAACTTAGCCCTATAATATGAAGTGTACATGTTCTATTACAAATCCAGTCATCATCAATGCACCCTGTTGTGCAATAATTGTGGAATGGATTTGTGCCAAAAAAAAGGTTGCAACTTCTGTTTCATCAAAAATTTAATTAACTGATATTGATACATTGTAAATTATATAAAAAAAGGCATCATTTCATTTTTTGAACTTAAAATGTACTTTTCTTTCTCCATCACAGGGTGTGGCCAAAGGTTTCATTAGTGCTTTGTCCTCATTGCAAGATTTCAGATGCAACCCTGTCAGTTCTTCCAAGGCAACAAACACTGGCACATGGCCAGACCTCTCCACTGCAACTACATACCATGTGTACTTTCAAGACTAGGAGTTTATTGTTTTCATTCCAGGTAATATGTGTAAATGTTTAGAGTTTTTACTACAATTATAATGTGCTTTACTGTTCTCAGTGGCATCTACGCTAATATTAGTCTGTTTCATTCTTATTCCGAGGTGAATGTAGCCACCCAGTCCGTATCCAGATCAGATGGTCACTGCAGTCACCCAGATCCAGTCCGTATCCAGATCAGATGGTCACTGCAGTCACCTAGATCCAGTCCGTATCCAGATCAGATGGTCACTGCAGTCACCTAGATCCAGTCCGTATCCAGATCAGATGGTGGATCAGCACCTAGAGATGACCTCTACAGCCCTGAATGTCAGCGGATACCATGTCAGCTAGATGAGCTCCAGAGACAGATCCCATCCGAAGACCTCGTTGGCCATCGGGACAAGACCACGAGAACCAGACAAGTCCTCTGCTCAATCTGACCTGTGTTGCAGCCTAGAATTAAACCACGCCATGCTGGTTTCATCTGGCCGGAGGAGAACTGCCCCCCGACTGTGCCTGGTTGCTCCCAATTTCTTTATTTTTTGTACTCAAAAAAAAAAAGTTTTTCTACTCAATTTCTGTCACCGATGGAGTTTTGGGTCCTTGCTGCTGTCACCTTTGGCTTGCTTATTTGGGGACGCTTGGCTGATTGCACAGACATTATTGGAAGAGAGCTGAACTGGATGATGTCATCGCTGAATCACCAATGAAATTACTTTAACTGGAAAAATGACTTGTTAATGTCCTCTTGCATTATTGACAAACTATTTTCCTGATTGACTCTGTAAAGCTGCTTTGACACAATCAGTATTGTATAAAGCGCTATATTTACATTTACCATACGCTTTTATCCAAAGCGACTTACATTGCATTCAAGTTTTTACATTTTATCAGCTCTTGCTTTCCCTGGGAATCGAACCCATGACCTTGGCGTTGCTAGCGCCATGCTCTATTATTTGAGCTACAGGAATGCGTCATAAAGCTATATAAATAAAAGTGACTTGACTTGATTTTATATACTGTGACACCTGATTCATTTTTTTCTTTTTGACTTCTGCCTCATTTTAAAGATGTAATTGTGAACAGTAGAAATATTTGTAAATGTTTGTTTACTAACATTTTGTTTAGCTTTTTCTTAGTTCATTAATCATTTTTAATAATTTTGTCAAACTATAAAAATATGTTTTTGTAGTTCCCCAGAAATTTCTTATGATGCCCAAATAATAAATCTTAGTTGAGGTAACATATAAAACACATAAACAGTTAAATTTTAATTGACATAACTTGCTGTAGTCTTCTAAATGTTTGACCAATTAAAACATTTTAGTTGAATGAACTATAAAATTATTTTGCTAAAGGTTGAGCCAACTAAAAAATAACAGTTCAGATAGCTTTGTCAGAAAACTGACTGATGTAAAATTTCTGTGGAACTAGTTACTAAATAATAATTAGTTGAAACCGCTTGAAATTTTTTACAGTGTAGGACTAGGCTTAAGCCTTATCTGTGAAACCGGGGGTTAGACTGCTGTTTTGAATCATTAACAGTTAATATCAAGGCTTCAGCATTCACAAACAACATTTTGCATTCGTGAGAAAGTAACAGAATATCAAGCTGGCAAGATCACATTAAGCTTATCTCAAAGGTACATGAGCAGCAAATTCATGCTAAGCTTAGCTGAGTTCCTGCCACATGCTGTCTGTACAGATATTTGGACATGGACCAGAGGTCTCTTATAGGGAGATGTCATACCCCTTTAGCGATTAGCCATTGTCTACTCTCTCTATGCCTAAGCAATGAGATATTCTCCTTCCTGCTACAATTTTATTCACACATTTGAATGGAATTGAAAAAGCAGCTCTCAAGGAAACAATAGCAGAGGGGTGATTTACCGTAATGGATTGAGGCAACTCAATCAGATCATGCACATTTGTCCTGTTGGACATGTTTATCCATTTTCATTCCAAAAGCATTTGTTTCTCAGCTCCTGCACGCACTGTGTGGGTGTCAGTTAAACATTTGTATGCTTATTATGGTGTCAATATAGCAAAGAACGCTACAGTATATTTAGAGACAGGTCCATTCAATCTGAACCTGAAAATGAGTGTAGAAGAAGGCACTTAGGTTTGTGAAAAGATTCTCTGTCTCACCTATTATGCCACTGATTGTAACGGCTGAAAAGTTAGAATTAAAAACCACTTAGAGTCGGCGAGTAAATTGCAATTTGCCGCTCTCTTCCTGGAAGTTTTATTCATAATGTTACTTTGTCTGTCAGATAAAAGTATCTTTTCAGTGGGACTTTTTGCAGTTTCTTTGTATCACCTCAACAGCGCTGCACTTACAGGAAATTACTTTTTTTGTCAATTAACATGTTTGCTAAGGAAAAGAAATCACACTTTTAACTGCTAATCTCATGAATATTTAATTTCAAGAATATTTAAAAACATGGATCTCAAAATCATACAGTCACTGCTGCAAAGGGTTCAAATATGCAAAGATGCTGGAAAACTGAAGACTCCGCAGGACATGGAGGATTTTTCTGAAGAACAGTGCTCAGTTTAACTGTTCAGAACAAACAAGGGACTCATTAACAACCATCACAAAAAAAACAAAACAAACAAACAAACAAACAAACAAAAAAAACAGTCGTGGATCATCCAGGTAACCACATATAGTATTAAGAACCAAGGGTTCTCAAACTTTTGAATGGGGTTATTTTAATAATTTCAGCTATTTTTTAAACATCTTTTATGTAAAATATCTTACTCAGGACAGTACTAAATAGAAAAATAACATGCATTTTGTATGATCTCTTTTATTTTGTTAAAATTACATTTTCACAGATTCTGCAAGGGGTTCACAAACTTTCAAGCAGCACTGTGTATATATATATATATATATATATATATATATAGGGTCCTTGT
Organism: Tor tambroides; assembly: GCA_021397915.2. NCBI lineage: Eukaryota > Metazoa > Chordata > Actinopteri > Cypriniformes > Cyprinidae > Tor > Tor tambroides. The sequence continues at coordinate 11,884 of JAFVLL020007181.1, read as the reverse complement.
ATGTGCTTCATATGACCATTTGACTTCATAACTTACATGATATTTCATGTAAGATCACAATATTAGCTTACAACCCTTTCCTCTTCAATACAGTTAAGCTGGGTAAAAATATCTTATAATGTCTTGGTTATGGTTACATCTCAGTGTTTGGCAGAAAATGTCTTCTACCCCCTCTAGCTACATTTTAATTATTTACTCATAGCACACTTCACTCCCAAGACAGTGTGAATCTTGTGAGCCACACTCAATAATTAACAAAGTTCCACATTTCAAGCGCAAATCCTCCAACATTTCATTTGCCCCATCTCATATTTTTTATTTTCCTTCCTTTTCCCCCAAGTTGCCATGTTAGCATGTTAAAGGATTGATATGCTGTTTTATTGCATGCATTGAACTTAAGCAGACTGTACTTGAAACGTGGATAGAAAGTAGAAGACACTACTGGATGATAATATGTGTCATTTATATCATTGAGATTGACACTGATTGTAACAGACAAACTGAAGCTCAAAGGTTTGCGCTGTGAAACAAAGTATCCTATATGGGCATGTAGATTATACATGACCAGTTATCATTCAAACTTATATTTGAGAAAGAAAGAAAGAAAGAAAGAAAGAAAAAGAAAAAAATAAAGAAAACAACATTACTCTGAAGTTACTGAGAGCTGCTATCATTTTAGCTATTATAGGGTATGTAGGTGTTCTGGCATCAAAACTGCACATTTGTTCAGATGGTTCTTATGTGCCATCGGCTGTCAGACCCAAAATAGTTTGTAAGTATCTGCAAGCCTGTTGTAGAACAATGGCTTTTGAGTTTAAAAATGAACAGCATGCAGTCTAGTCAGGATACGAGTTCAGTTATGGCTGTCACATTTTTTTATTTTTTTTTTTTATTTTTTTTTTTACATCTGATTTGATTGTATCTCCCTCTACACATCTTTTTTCATGCTTTTGTACTTTTTGGGGCTACTCTATGTCACATGTAGTTGTCTTTGCACTTTTCAACAATGCCAGACTTGTGGAATTGTTTTATTCCACATTTGATGATTGCCTTTTTCTGCTCAATGTTCTATACACTGAATATATACAGCTGAGAAGAATTTGTCACCAGTGTCAAGACATAAGTAATTGAAGCCAAATTCAAATATCATTTTTTTTTCTTGTAAACTCATCCAGCCACTTTTTTTTTTTTTTTCTGTATGTAGAGATTAGTGTAACTCAGTAACAGGAAGTTTAACATTATGGCACTGCTAATTACCCGGCATGCTTTGAGCAAGTTTGAGGTTGTTTTTTTTTTTTTTTGCTTTACCATAAAGCCATTATAAATAATATCAGTGGTGTTAGAAGTCATAATGTAAATATTATAATACTTATCTAAAGATAACTATGTTTTCATAACTTTAATGCAGTGGGACAATTTACACCACTAAATTATGAATAATAAAAATAATCTTGTAGTAATCCCATTACAATTGCTGTTCTTATTAAAATATAATTACTTACATGTTAGATTTTAATTAAACATTTAAAGATACATTTGACATTCAACAAATAGTATTTTATTAAAATCAGCATTTTACTCAAACTGGTTGACACAATTGCTTTATAATTTTTTTGAAATTTAATGGCAACTTACTTGAAATGTTTTCATGACTTTAAATGTATAATATTTACAAATAAGAACACATCAGTGTAATGTAAGTTATGCACTTGGGATAAACATCTCTTTACCATATTAAACAGTGTGAACAATCTGTCAAAGCTCCTGATGGGTCACTGTGCATAAAATATCATGCTGATAAGCACATGATCTTATTTGAAGTGTTTTATATAAAGTTCTGAAATGGTTACCTTTGGTCATATATATATATATATATATATATATATATATATATATATATATATACAGAGTTCTGGCATGAAACTCTAGATGGCGCAGCCCGATAGGTCTAACTCAATCTGACCTAATGTCATCATTATCACAAAGCACAGCTGACTGGTTCTCTCTTGTATCGTTAGCCAATGAGCTCTCTGCTCAATATTCAAATATATGACTAGTGCTTGTTGTAGCTGTTCGCAGCGTGCTTCAGAAAGTCTCCAACTTCCCCAGCTACATCTGTATAGATCTGCTGTGAAATGATTCATGTATGCTATAGGGGGTTATTTCATATATGTTATATTTGCAGCAGCAGTATTTCTTACATGCTCACAGCAGCATGTTGTGGTTGTATTTTCAATAGCAAGTCTTGGTACTTGCTCTGCCACAGCAGCAGCAGCGTAGCAGATCTATTCTGCCAAGACCAAATACATTAACATTGTCATGTACATTACCATGCCAATCCCTCCGAGAGTTGTCATGACATATATATATATATATATATATATATATATATGCAGTCATGTGAAAAAGTTAGGACACCCTATTGAATTCCATGCTTTTATGTACAGTATAAGGACATAAAAAAATTATCTGGTCTTTGGCAGGTCTTAAAATTTGGAAAATAAAACCTCGGTAACACTTTATTTTAGGGTCTCTTAACTAGTTGCTTATTAGCATGCATATTACTAGAATATTAGCCATTTATTAGTAGTAATTAAGCACATATTAATGCCTTATTCTACATGACCTTATTCTACATCCCTAGTTCTACCTAATACCTAAACTTAACAACTGCCTTACTAACTATTAATAAGCAGCAAATTAGGAATTTAATGAGGAAAAAATCGTAGTTAATAGTGAATAATCGTTCCCTATTCTAAAGGGTTACCAAAACCTCAGATGAAAAACAACACATGACATATAACACCATGCCATTATTTATTTAACAATAATATATATAGAGCACACATACACACATTTTAGTTGATAATATTTATTTTTGATTATTTTCTTTATTAATTCTTTGTTGTTAAAGGCCTCAGAAAGGTAAGATGTGGCCTATTTAAACACATAATAGATGCTGTCAGTCCACATGAATGAGATTTAATGTATTCATGAAACAAAAAGTGATGCAACTAAAAAAATAGGCTGTTGGATTTCAGTTGTTCACTCAACTACGAATCACACTGACCCAAATTACAGCTATAATACCATTCCAACACATCCATTGTTTTGGAAAGTGTACAGCCTCCACCTCTGTGTGCATAAAAGAGCCATCTTGTTTCTCTTAACTAGGTTAGGATACCTCTCCAGTTGTCTTAAATAATTTAGGAGCTAAAAAAACAGTTTTAACACTCGAGAACGTTTATGAATAACATGTAATCTTAATTGTACTGTACTGTAGTAATAAAACTTAAAAAAATAATATATTTTTTAGATTTTTGACACACTTAAGACTAAATGGCACTATAAACCAGTGCTTCTCATAAATATATAGTTTACTTAATACTAAGTGTCTTATACAGTATCAGATTCTGCAGATTTTGTCACATTTGGGTAGGCTAATCTAACTGCGATTTTAACTGCGATTTTAACTGTGAAGTGCTTAAGCTGTTTTCAATGAGACTATGGCTCATTGTTTATGAGCAAGAAGGAATGGTTACTTTTCGCTGTCTATTCCACTAGATTACATATTACATGCCGTGTAATATAATTAAAAAAAAACAAAAAACTTGTTGCTTTCTCTCTTTTTTCTCTATAATAGTAGCTTTTGATTATGATTTTGATTATCTTTTGCATGTTACACTTTTATTGAGTAGGTCATCCAATAACATTAGTGATTTACACCAATAATGTGATGCGGCTGCTGGGCAATCAACCCTGGTTGTGGAGTAAATGAAGATAGCAAATATATTACGATAATATAAATGACCCTTACGATAATATAAATGGCCAGTGAAGGCATACTGCCAGTTAGTGTAGCCAGGACCGGTTTTACCTCTTATTGTGACATAGGCAACATACATTTTTGGGTCCCCCTTCTATTTTAATATATATTATTACCACCCAAAAACAGCAAACAAAAATGATAATAAATGGAAATTATTATATTTTTCTTTATCGCAGAATCTGGTTGCTGATTACAAAATGTAATTTTATTTTTGTGCTACGAACAGAGACTTGAGCCTTTAATATGCAAACTAGTTATTAGAGAGAGAAAGAGAGAGAGAGAGAGAGAGAGAGAGAGATTAAGCATGTGTGAGTTACCTGATTCTGTGCGTCTCTCAGCAGTGTTCAGCGTCAGCAGCGTCTCTGCTGATATTGAAACTGTTTTGTATGTGTGTATAATTCTCGAGCCATCAATATCAACCAGTTTGGCACCACTGCCATGGACAGAACCTAAGGTATAGTTCGGGGAACACGCCTAGAAAAGTTATATCTTTAGTTAAGGTATACCTTTAGAGATTTCGTAGCACGCTAAAAGACAATGTTGTTGGGAAACGCTTTTTAAATTATTATTATTTTTAATTTAAGTACAGTTTATTCTGATAAAAATAACAGATTTTTGTTTTTTTATTTATTAGATGTAATGTATAATGTTCGCCAGTGTCATATATACTGTAACTTCTTGTCATTAGCAGTGCCCTCTATCTGCTAGCAGAAGTGTAACACACATCATAAGAGGGCATTCCAAAAAGTCATCAGATAGCAAATGATGTTTATAAGTAATTGCCAAAATTTAATTTTAAATCTGTTCACCAATGATTTAAAAGTACATCTAGTTACTCATATTTTGTATCTTAAATACGTAGCACTGTTACATATACTTTATAGATAACCCTGTAGGTGAGAGTCATTTTCCTAATCAGCTGCTAAATCATAGTGATCAGCTCTCAGAGATGCTGGCTAATTACTTAGTAGGAAACAAATTATGACGCACCGCAGGACACTGAAGAGCATCTGAGGGGGCAGCCCTAGGAGCAGGGCACCGAAAATGCCATCCTACATCAGCGGGCATCTGCAAAGGACATTATTATCTTTTGTGCTTGGCACTACACTAACAAAGTTCAACATAGTGCATTTTGAACATGCATCACTAACACATAGTTACATATAACCTGAGGGTGTGAGCTGACAGGGCCATATGAATATGGTTTGCAGTGTAATGAAGATTTCTAAGCAGTTTTGTAAGTACTTTATATTGTATGCCGTGTTGTTAGCAAGCTGATAAAATATGCACATACTCAGGGCCGTGCAGAGACCTTTGGAGGGGCAGGTGCTCAAAGTATAAAAGGGGCACATGGAGCACGGCTTTTAATAGGGCTGTGCTCCTTGCTGATATGTGTATCGAAATGATGTTTGCATTACACAGCAGCAAATGCCATGACGCAGGTTTGAAAAAGAAACACTGAACAGAAAAGACCATTTTAAGTTTAAATATTAAAGACATTTTTGTACCTCTTAATTACTCACTCTCTCTCTCTCTCTCTCTCTCTCTATATATAATAATTATTATTATTATTGTTGTTGTTGTTGTTATTGAGTTTACAGGGTATGGTGATTTTGCTGTTGTAAACACTATTGTTGTTGTAGAAAAAAATATTCCTGTCTTAGTTATTTAAAACAGAGTTTTGAATTTATTCATCTTTTGAATGATAATGATTATAAAAACAGGATTAATAAGTATAATTCGGAGCACGTGAAAATCAGTATAAGCCTGTTTTACCAGTGTTAGATAATTGTTTTAAGGCAATTTTATTAAGTAAATAATGATTGCAATAATAATAGTCGGGCACACAGAAGCTACTGATAAGAAGAAAAAGACAGACATCACTTACTACTTTTAAACTTTCCCCAACTAAACAGCAAGGACTAAAGAGAACAAGTCTTTGTTTCTATTGCTGTGTGTAGAACTACGTTAGCTGCATTTATTTGATATTAATAAAATAAACTGCCCTTAAGACTTTTTATCTGTAATATAAAGTTTTATAGAGATTTCAGATTGAAATCTAGTCAAATTATAGAGACGGATCAATGCTTTATTCGTATCCAAAATGAGGAGATATGAATATCAGGAGAGCTGAACACTCGTGCAGTGCATGCTTCATTCATACTCGGCTTTGAAAGGCCTTACAGAGAAACTTTGCTGTTTGTTTTAATAAAAAAGCAAGGAAACGTTTTTATCAGAGAAACGTGAAGACACTACTGCTAAAATATATGGTTTATGCGTTAATAGTTAATAAATAAATAAACTATATGAAAAATGCAGTACCTCTGATTGATATCACTTAGTATAGAAACTATAAAATATATTTCCTGAATTATTCTGTGATAAAAATGGGAAAAGAGTGTTCGTAGTAGCCTTTATAAACCAATCATAAAATTGTCATTAGGAAAACACTGAACAAAAATATTATAGGCCCTTGCTGCAGCTACACAGCAATATAAACAGCTGTGTATCTTCAAGCTGTTCTCATAAAATAATAATTCAAGGCTAGTAATTTAGAAGCATACCCGCTCTCGAGAACCCACTTACCGGCAGCCGCGGACGTTGCTGAAGGCATCCTAAAGGCGTGTCTGAACGTGAGGGATCGTCTCGGATGAGATCGTAAGGTGAAAGGTCATAACGTGGATAATTTAATTTACGGCTAAACTATTATTAATTAATTTTACTAATAGTTAGATTGGGCTGGCCTTCACAAAAGGGCGTTTAATTACAAAAAAAATAAAAAAAATTGCCTTGACAAAAGGGCACTTTGGGCATCAAGGGGAAAAGGGGCAGGTGCTCAAGCACCCACCGCCCCCCCCCCCTGCACGTGCCTGCACATACTGTATTTTGTTAGATGAGGCTGTGATGATCTCTTTGAAGTGTCTATTAGAAACCATTTGCGTGCTCATTAATGTTTAATGAGGAAATGCAAAATGGTGAAAAAGCAATTATGGATGTACATGCCCAAACTATACTGCTTTATGAGTTACATTTGTGATTAGCTTTCAGCCTAATAACATAAGGTCACTGTAAAAAATCCTAAAGCTCTTACCAAAAAAAAAAAAAAAAATACAAAAATACAAAAAAAATGCAGGAGTGCTCTAAAGCCTGCAATTTTATTTTATTCATGTTTTTTTTTGCTGGGTGCAAAGAGAAAAATTTAAGAAATTTTACAGCAGAAAGCTCAAAACGCATAGGTGGAGCTGAAAAAAAACAACAACTTTTTTTTCTTCTCCCAAAAATCACAAGGAGAAATTTAGAAACACAGGGACAGGGCATTTGCTTTCGCTGTGTTTTCATTTCTTATATCCTAATCCATAACAAACACTCTCTGAGAATAGATACGATATAATATAAATGACTGTGGTAATATGTGGCACCGAATGATTCCTACAAAAATGTCAGCACAAATACATTTCAGTAAGGATTATGTACATCTGTAATAATCATAATCTTCTTTAAAATTGTCTTTATCTCGATTATGAATGTGTTTAATATGTTTTGACACTTTTCTGTGTGATGAAACCCCAATTCTATTGCACAGAAAGATGTATATCTATTTTTCTCTGTCTGCCACTGCTGGATAGTTGTTAGAAAAACAAGGCCTGAATAAAGGACAGAAAGCCCATTCTGGTCCAACTCTATACATGTGTTAGATAAATCAAGCCTGACGGGCAGAGCCTCGTTAGGATTCCTTGGTTGACAAAAGCCCACCTTATATCACCTCAAGTTCTCACAATAGTCGTGACAGCTGACAGGAGAAAATAACCGAATCAGCAAAGATACTGGTGCTGCTTCAGAAATATTGCTTTTTTATGAGGGCATGTTTAAAGCTGACATCAAAGCAATAGAGACAAAAGCTGTTATCTGGGTGCCCAAAGAAAAAAAAAAAGTTAGTATGTTGTCTTTTTAAAACTTACAATAAACCCTAACAAAAATACCAGTGTTTTTATTATAACAGTAAAATTGTATATAATTGCTGACAATTTTGGGTACAATTCAGTTAATAGCACACCTCTCCTCAACAAGCCACAAGATTTGTCAGTTTGCTCAAATCCCTAAATAATTTAGTCCAAACCATTTAACATATGGACTACATTCATACTGTTAATCTATTATTGTGTTTTTAAACATTATAGCCTATATTTTTTGATAAGAAAATGCAATCTTGTTACAACAGAGCATGTTTTATGTCTTTCTTGATTTATGCCTGAAACTTGTAGCACTGTTCTTTGATTGCATTGCAAGCAGTGATATTCCCTTCAGGATATGCAAGCAGGTTTTACAGATGTACATTTGGCTTTGGTTTGATAAAATGGTTTTATATCACAATTAGTTATACTATGTATATATTTGCAAGATGTTTTGCTAACTGAAATAATCTGGTTCATCCTTAGAAAGTTGCTTCCTGCAGTATTAATTTTGAATTTTGCACTGGACAAATTCTTTCATTTAATTTCTCTTCAAATTCATAACAGACTATTAAAAAATTGGGTCCCACTTTATATTAGGTGGCCTTAACTACTACGTACTTACATTTAAATTAATCATTTGATACAATGCACTTATTGTGTACATACATGTTTTTACTTTGTATTTATATTTTTAAAAATACCTATATGTAGTTACATCTGTAATTAATTTCTATAATTACATTTATAGTTACACTGTTGACCCATCCCTTACACCTTAACCCACCCTTAAACCTACCCATACCACCAAACCTGTCCCTACCTTACCCGTATCCCACCTCAGTAGCACCAAAAGTGTTTTTCCATACATTATGAACACAATAAGTACATTGTACTTATTTTTTGTTGTAAGTACATGGTAGTTAAGGCCACCTAATATAAAGTGTGACCAAAAATTGTAAAAAAAGAAAATAAGTCTGATGTCTCATCCTATTTGGGAAGAACTACTGTAATCCATGTTAAACTGGTAACACCATTATTCATGTTATACATTTGCTACATGTTTATAGAAGAGATCAGTACGTCCAGAAGTGCAGGGCCAGACAATCATTAAATCGTGTCTTGGAGCTCAAGGTCAGTTTGTGCATGCACAAGAAAACTGGTTCTGAGCAGGAGGCACATGACAGCAATGACAAGCTGCAGTATAGAGCAGGTGTGCCTCGCCACAGTGCCTGCAGCACTCCATTTCATACCCATGCTTTTGGCACATAATCGTGACTATTGATGTGGTGATTTGAAGGCAAGCAATATGATGTTGTCTGCTTTTTTCCCTTTGTTTGGCATTTATCTGCAGGTTGCTTTTAGTGAAGGTAATGTAACCTTATTTTCATTTTGGATGATTAAATGTTGCTGGGGTAAAATAAAACAAACAAACAAAAATCTAAATCTGTACTGTTCTCAGAAGGAAAACTTCTGGAATGAAAGACAAAGGGAAGATTATAGTGTTATTTGCGTGTCTCTTCATGATGTTTGACACCTCACAAGTAGATACACTGAGACAAATCAATGGAACTGTATCATGTTACTCTTGACAGCAGCGAAACAGAAATGCTGGCCCTCATCTTAACATTACAACCAAAGTACCTCCAGGCATAAGAATGAAGGCTGGTGTCTATAATTCAATGAACCAGACACTGCCTGCCCTGGCCCTCCAGCACTCGCTGACAATTAACAGGAGAGGCATGGCTCCAACCAGTGAGACAGATATGGAGGAAACAATACTGCAGGCCAAAAATAAAATGGGTTCAGAAAATTCTGAGTGACATGTGTGAAGCTCTGTAGTCTCAGAATGCAGAGTTAGGAGTTTCTTTGCGTAAAAATTCATGCTGTAGACATGTTTCTCTGGTAAACTCTTGAAGCATTTTACATTCACACTGGTTTATTTAATTAACTAAGTAAAGAAAATAACTTTATTGTCACTTCCACCACATCTCAAATGATTTGTGTTTAATATGCAAATGATGGTGTGTCACAGCTGAGTTGAAAATAAAGATGAGAAAAGGATCTATTTGCAGGCAGTATAAGGTTTATTAAAAGAAAACGAGAACAGAATCAACCTAGCAAAAATGTGATGAGAACTGACAATGAACAGAAAGAGCATAGAGCTTAAATAGACAGACCAAACCAATTAACAAAATGAATACCGAGTTTAAACATTAATCAAACAACGTGTAACCACAGAAACTGACTGAAACATAATGAAGGCCTTCTGAAGTGAATCAATGCATTTGTGTAAGAATAATATCGATATTTAAAATTATATAAACTGTAATCTCTAGCTTCTGCTAACTGTCCTATGCACGAGAAAGTGGTGTTCCAGCGGATGACCGAAGCTTGCACTACGCCTACATCATCTGCTGGTGCACGACAGTTAGCAGAAGCTAGAGATTATGGGGTCCTGCTTTATATTAGCTGGCCTTAACTACTATGTACTTACATAAAAAATAAGTACAATGATACGAGTAAGGTTAGGGACAGGTTTGGTGCTATAGATAGGTTTAAGGGTGGGTTAAGGTGTAAGGGAAGGGTCAGCAGTATAATTATGTAATTACAGAAATTAATTACAGATGTAATTACCTACAGGTATATTTTAATATAAGTACGATGTAAAAAAAAAAAACATGTATGTGTCACAGGAGGCTGCTGTACAAAACACATGAGTGCACAACAATGAAGGTAGAAGGTAATCTTTAATAAATCCAAAAGGCAATAACTCACAATGAGAGAGAACAGCAACACATCCACACAAATGACATTCACAGTGTTGACTCAAGACTGGACCAACAGACAGAGAGCAACTTAGGGGCTGTTTACACCTGGTCACTTCATGCGTTTTTTCTGATCGGATAGCTATCTGATCCTGAAAAGACCAGGTGTAAATGCCCTCCGAAATGCTTTCGAGACACATTTAATCCGATCGCTCAAACCACTTCAGGAGGTGGTCTGAGCCGCATTCCAGACAAAACTGGACAAGTGTAAATGCATCTAGTTGTTGAAACCACATATGCTAATTTTACTCCTCCCAAAATATTAAAATAATAAATGTGTGAGAGCATTTTATAGGCTATATGGCATGTTATAGTCATATATGACAGCGCTAATGCAACAAGCGTCACCGCTGAGTAGCTGAGTATCTCTTCAGCAAGCCGACACGCAAACTGCCGCGAATGAAACTGAAAATAAGTTGCAGACACTCAACACACAATCATCTTCATTAAAAGTAGTGACACTAACCTATCTTTCCATTGCTGATGTCGCGCTCTCTCCTGTTGTGGTCTCTGATATTGAAATTAGCTGATAATGAATAAAATGCAGTGCCTGTGTATTGCTTTCATTGACGTGAACTCTGTTAATTTGCATATAGCACGGGAATTGAAGAATGGATTTATATCCGTTTGCGAAGACACATTTATGTGGCCAAGTGCAAATGGAAACATTTGGTTACACTTTACTTGAAGGGGTGTGCATAAGACTGACATGACACCTTCATAATCATGACATGACACGTCATGAATATGAAGGTTTTATATGCATGTTTATGACAACTGTCATTAAGTGTCATTCGCTCAGTTATGTAATTTTTAATGCAAAGATGACATAGGGTTAGGTTAGGGTTAGGTCAAATAATGTCATCTTTGCATTAAAAGCGAATGACACTTAATGACAGTTGTCATAAACATGCAAAAAACCTCCTTCATATTCATGACATGTGTCATGATTATGAAGGTGTCATGTCAGTCTTATGCACACCCCTTCAAGTAAAGTGTTACCAAACACTTTAACAAATCAGATAGACATCCGATCAAAGAAAATGCATGAAATGACCATGTGTAAACAGGCCCTTAAATGCACAAGCAAATGAGGACACTAACGACACACACCTGAACAGAACGATTAAATCAAATCAATAACCATAAAAGGTGCAAACTGAAAGTTCAAACTAAATGAATTGTGACAGATCGCCCCCCCCCCTCCCGGTGTCACAGTCATGGTCTGTTTTGGTGTAGTTGCTCTGTTCTCGTTTATGTGTTCCCCTGATTCCTTG
>JAFVLL020007180.1:0-27833 GCA_021397915.2 Tor tambroides | reverse complement strand
TGTTGCTCTTTTGTTGGTTTTGATTGCTTCTATTGTCCTCTTTTGTAAGTCGCTTTGGATAAAAGCGTCTGCTAAATAACTAAATGTAAATAAATAAATGTAAACTTGAAAATCAATGGGAGATTTTAACTTATTTTAGATTTTAACTTCAATACTACATTTAAAAAAAATATATTTACAAAAATAGAACATTTGAGCTAAATTAATTAAATGACTACAGAAAATAATTAAAATATTGTGGGGTGGGAAGGGAAGGGAGGGGATTTTTAAAAGGAATAGGAAGGAAAGGAATTTTTAAAAGGAATAGGAATAACAATAAACTTCAAGTCTTGTCTTGGATACACTGTAATGATGGTAAATACAGCTATTTAGGATGAACTACTGTGGACCGTCCCTTATCAATAAAGAACAACATCTTATAATGACTGCATTGAGAATACAAAGAACCTTGGAACTATAGCAAAGCAAAAAAAAAAAAAAAAAAAAAATTATTTTTCACATAATTTACCTTTATTCTACACCGCGCTGTCCCTTCTCCGATGAACGCTGTGATGATTTCCTGGTTTTATGAAGCCCCTTCCTCAGAAATACGCAATGGGCTCAGATTGGTTAGCTGGCCCAGTGTGTTGTGATTCCCTAAACCATCTAGTGCATATTCAGAAACATCACGCCCCTCACCTCAGCAGCATGTGCTCCGGCTGTATTGTAAACAATGGCGTCGTCAATATTGCTTATCAATTTAAGTCCGATTGAGACCCAGAGAATATTAGTGAAGAGGATTGCACAGAACCTGTGCAAGCACGGCTCTTGCAGGACTTTTCAGAATTGTGTGTTTTTTTGTTGTTGTTTTTTGTTGTCTCATACTACAGATACGCTGTTATTTGTAAATACTACTGCTTATGTTAGCTTCTAATATACGGTTTTATCCTGATTAAAGTTTTAATACAGCAGAATACATGATTGCATTGAAGCGTTTTTGTAACAGTAAGACGTAGGGCTGGGCGATTTTTCCAATTTTATCGATTAATTCAAATTTAATGTTTTGCAATGATTTTATTTTATTTTTTAGAAATTGTGGAATCATGATTTTGAATAGAACTATTACCAAACGTTAAAATTAGACATTTTGACAGTATGCCAATGATAACAGTAAAGACAAAAGAACTATCCAAACACGTCAGTGCACGTGATTAACCGCTCACATGACGTGAGATGTGACGCAGGCAGTGGAATAAGAAAAACATGCAAGAAGATGGGAGTGAACTTCTTTTAACTTGAACGCTGTGTTTTTAGAATGCCGTGTCATGCATGAGACGCTGCAAGAGATGCGAGTGCAACAGCCAAATGCGTAGGCTACATGTTTACAATCCCAATTCCAGAAAAGTTGGGACATTTTGTAAAAGGCAATAAAATCAAGAATCTGTGATTTGTTAATTCTCTTTAAATTTTATTTAATTGACAAAAGCACAAAAAAAAAAGGTTTCCAAAGTTTTCACTGACCAATGTAAGTGTATTTTGTAAATATGAACAAATTTTGATTTTGATGGCTGTAACACACTCCAAAAAAGTTGGGACAGAGGCAAAATAAAAGTGAAAAGGTTATAGAATATTAATGTTAAACTGTTTTGAAACAGTTCAAAGTAAGCAGGTGAATTGGTAATAGGTCAGGGTATCGTGTTTGGGTATAAAAGGAGCATCTCAGTCTTTGCAACAAAGCTGGATCATGGCTCATCACTTTGTGCCAAATTTCATTAGAGAAGTGTCAAACAAATCAAAAATCACATTTCCCAATGCAAAATTGCAAAGAATTTAGATCTTTAACCAACTACCATACATAATACTGTGAAAGGATTCAGGGATTCATGCTGTGGTGTTAAATATAGACACACAGGCTCAGGAGTACTTCGGAAAACTGCTATCAATTAACATAGTCTGCTGCTGCATCAAGAAATGCAACTTGAATCTCTGTTACTCTAGGAGAAAGCTATACATCAATTCCATGCAGTGATGCCACCAGGTTCTCTGGGCCAGAGCTCATCTCAGATAGTCAAAAAGACAGTGGAAATGTGTGCTGTGGTAAGATCCATATTTCAATGTGTTTCTGAAAAAAATAATGTTGAGTTCTCAGTCCCAAAGGCCAAAGGGACCATACAGAGTTTCATCAGCGACAAATGAAAAAGCAAACATCTGTCATGGTATGGAGGTGCAGCAGAGCAAAGGGCATGGGTGTGGCACTGTGTGCATTAAAGGCTTGTAATTACCATATTGTTCATTTTACCTCAACACTTAAAGGTGCTGTATGTAAGCTTTTAACTCTTCTAAAGCCAAAAAATAACATACCATGTTTGTAGATATTTAGGAAACATGTTATGTTTACATAGCAGTTTCTCTGAAAAATAATGCTATAGCCAGTAATTCTACTCTGAAATGTGCATTTCAGGCAGATTCCCGGCCGGAATTGCAGTACCCATTTCAGCCGCTAGCTGGCAATATTACATATTGCACCTTTAATCTGTATGATCCTGCCCACTTCCAGCTGTCGGAAAACACAGTGTATTGCTGTCAAGGAATCATGTTATGTTTACATAGCTGTTTCTCTGAAAAATAATGCTATAGCCAGAAATTCTACTCTGAAATGTGGATTCCGGGGCGGAATGCCTTTGTTTTTGCAGTACCCATTTTAACTGCTAGCTGTCAATCTTACATACACCTTTAAATTTCTATGGATCTATTCAATATGGTTTGATTTAATGTTCACATATCATGATGAATTCAAATGAGTCACTTGCAGTTGTTATCACTTCAACAGAGTAGCAAAAGCATCAAGCAAGTTTATCAATGCTGTGCAGGATATGGTTCATCTAGTCACGCACTGCGACCACTGGATGTACATGTGGTTTAATCAGGTAGCCGTTTCATCACTTGGCTTATGGTCTTTGTTTTCACAGGTGCTTCACCAAATGCTACCAACGGCCAGTCTACTCCACATCCATCACGAGCCCCCTCTTTTCTCAGGCCATGGGGCTTCAGCCATGCCTAGCCCTACTGTTAATGCGGCCCTGCCTGTTTAGCCTTATATATGAAACAAGCAGCCATATTTGAGGATCAGCACTAGATTTCTACATTTGCACTAATTTGTATCAGTAACTGTGATGACATTTCAACCATCAGCTCCCATCTTTCTCCCTCCAGCCCACTTCACACTTGCCAGTAGATGCCATAAGCTTCATGGATCAAGCTGCATGTTTGAGTGATGCTGGCACAGACCTTCTGTTACCTGCCTGTGTTGACAGTGTAGTTCACTGGAATCCAATCTGTGTGAGTCCCAAAATATATTACACCAATGAATACATCTAATCCAATGACATAAATAGTTGCTTGGTTTATAAGGATTTTATTTTTCTAATAATATATCTGTGGTTATGCTGAGTCTGGAAAAATGGCCTAGATTGTGGAACATAAGCTGACAAATTAAGGGGGAAAAAATTATGATGTTAAAAATGTTTTAAGTGTCTTTTTTTAAGTGAGTCTATTTATTTATTTATTTATTTTCAGGGTGACACCAAAATCACATAATCACCCTTCCATTGTGAAATGACAAATGCATGATCTCACGAAAATGACAAGGAGCCCTCAAACACACTAATCCATCCACAAAGATAACTCTGCATTCTGACCTTTCATTGGATGTGAGGCCAGCATCAAAGACTGCCCAGCCATTTTCCCATCCATACAGTTGCTATGATACCATAGTTATAAACACAGCAATGAACAAAACTGAGCCCATCAGAAGGCCTTTTGTCCAGCATTCAGACATTTAATGAGTTAGCGGTTGATTAACTCTCATGATTAAAGAGCTGAAGAGGTTGGGATAGGGCACTGGAAAGAAATGAAAATACACAGGGTTTCGTTCAATAAGCATGCGTACGCACAAATTTGCGCTTGACACCTGCATACTAATGTATTCACAAACAAATCATGATTTGCTAAAACTTTCGTCCAAAAATTGATTCTAAATTTAATAAAAAATATAGGAACAACTGAAAGCACACATACGCAAAATCACACTCTATCCAGTCTTAATAATCAGTATATGCCCTCCACTAATATTGGCACCCTTGGTAAATGTGAGCAAATGCGGCTTGAAAATAAATCTGCATCATTGATCTTTTTGATCTTCCATTCAAAACAATCACAAAAAGTGGGGAGAAAATCTCATGATGATATAAATGTTTGTCTCCAAAACATGTTGGCCACAATTATTGGCACCACTAGAAATTCTTATAAGTAAAATATCTCTGAAGTATATTCCCATTCATATTTACATTTTTAGCACACCAGGGTGACTAGGAGCATGAAATTGTCCAGCCATGACTTCCTGTTCCACAAGATTATAAATATGAGGAACACAAAGGATGATTCCCTTAATCATCCATCACAAGGAGTAAAACCAAAGAATATAGTTCTGATGTGCAGAACAAGAGGGTTGAGCTTCACAAAATAGAAAGTGGCTGTAAGAAAAGAGCTAAAGCATTGAAAATCCCCATTTCCACCATCAGGGCAATAATTAAGAGGTTCAACTAAAGATGTTACAAATCTGCCTGGAAGAGGACGTGTGTCTATGTCGTCCTAATGCACATTGAGGAGGAGAGTTTGAGTGGCCAAAGATTCTCCAAAGATCACAGCTGTAGAACTGCAGAGATTAGTTGAGTCTTAGGGTCAGAAAGCCTAAAAAAATCAAACAGCCCCTACATCACCACATGTTGTTCAGGAGGGTTTCAAGAAAAATTCTCCTTGGCCATTCAAAAACAACCTCCAACATATTCAGTTGTCAGACACAACTGGAACTTCAAATGGCACTAAAAAAGAGCTTTTTGGCAGCAAACCCACCAGATGGGTACAGTACAAACAGGGATAAAAAGTACCCCATGCCCAAAGTTATACTGCTGGATCTTTAATGTTGTGGGCCTGTTTTTCTGCTGGAGGTCCTGGACATCTTGTTCAGATGTTCAGATCTTGTTTCTCAAAATCTTCACTGTAAACAAAGCATCTAATTTTTGCAATGTTTTTGAGAGGATATTATGCTGATTTAGTTATTGCTTTAATATGACTGCTGAAACTAAGGTCTGACTCCAGAATCACACCAAGATTCCTGACTTGATTTTTAGTTGTTTGACCCCTAGAGTCGGGGTATGCATTCACTTTGAGAACTTCATCTTTGTTTCCAAATGCAATGACTTCAGTTTTCTCCTTGTTTAACTGAAGAAACTTTTGGCACATCCAACTGTTCATTTAAACAGTGCATTTGCAGAGGGAGTCAATGGGGCTGTAGTCATTTGGCGATAAGGTTAGGTATACCTGGGTATCATCAGCATAGCTGTGATAGGCAATTTGGTTCTTTCTCATTATTTTACTCAGTTGGAGCATATACAAGATGAACAAGATTGGCACAAAGAATTGAGCCTTGTGGGACTCCACATGTTAAGGATGTCCACTTAGATTTATGCTCTCCTATACTCACATAATAAACTCTCCCTTCTAAGTATGACCTGATCCATTTGAGGACCATGCCAGAAAGCCCAATCCATTTTTCCAGTCTCTCTATGATAGACAGTGTCAAACGCTGCACTGAGATCTAGTAGTATCAGCACTGATATTTTGCCAGAATCTGAATTTAATCGAATATCATTTATTATCTTTATTGAGTGCTGTCTCTGTGCTGTGATGCGGTCAGAAACCAGATTGAAAATTGTCCAGGTATCCATTTGGGTTTAAGTAGTTGTTCAGCTGATTAAAAACAACATTTTCAATAATTTTGATAATAAAAGGAAGATCTATAAGTCTATAGATGGGTCTATAGTTGCTCAATATGGTGTTATCAAGATTTTTTGAGATATTTTTCAGGAGGGGCTGAACAACTGCAGTTTTTAGCGAGTTTGGAAAAGTTCCCAAAAGAAGTGAGCTGTTTACCACTTTGCTTCTAAATAGTTAAACACATTTTTGAAAAAAGATGTGGGAAATGTGTCAAGGTAGCAGGTTGACGGGTTAAGGTGCTTGATTTCTTCCAAAATGTTTGCTATCAATTGCTTAAAAAAAGACATAGTAACTTCTTTCTGAAATTGTGGTCGAAATTGTCTGACCTCTGCATAACGTATGTTCTAATCACATTTCTGATATTACTGACCTTCTCAGAAAAAAGAAGCAAAATCATTGCATTTGCTGTCAGAGAACACTGTCTTTTCATACTTTGTACTGCTGTTAATTTTCTCCAAGGTGCTTTTTGTCTGCTAGTCTTCCTCCTGACTTTCACAGGAGCAATATTATCATTCTTAACTTTCTTAACTTTAACATTCTTAAATTAAGAGTTAAATGAATCAAAGAGATCAACAGAGTTTGCAAAAATGCTTAGTGTTAAAGATATAGCCTCCATAAATAGCACACTAGTGTTCTCGTTAATGCATGTCTTTCTGACAGAGACAGATACAGATTCAGTGGTAGCAGAGACCAATATATAAAAGAAAATACAGAAGTGATCAGATAATGCTACGTCCGTAATAACAATGGATGAAATGTTTAGACCCTTACTGATGAGTAAATCTAGAGTGTGTCCACGATTGTGTATGGGTCCATGCACATGCTGAATTAGGTCAAATGTGTTTAAAACAGTTATAATTTCTTTTTTTAGTATTGATTTCTGCATTATCTATGTGAATATTAAAATCCACTACAATAGCAAAACAGTCAAACACTGAGGAAATCATTGATAACAGTTCAGTAAATTCTTCGACAAAGACTGGAGAGTATTTTGGAGGCCTGTAAATAATTATAAATAGAATATGTGGAGCACCTTTCAGCACAATCCTTAGATATTCAAAAGACAAGTACTAACCAAAGGACACTTGCTTGCATTGATAGACATCTTTAAATAGAGCAGCTACACCTCCACCTCTCAGCTCTGCAGACCCTCATGAAAGTAAAGTTATGAGGGGATGTTTCATTGAGGACTGTTGCACTGCAGCTGTTTTAGTTTGATGCTTAATAAGCCACAGATTAGATGGGTTAGCTGTATGGCTTAAGAAGGCCTTCAGCCCGGTACACACCAAGCTGACTTCAAAGAACTAGCGGCGACGAAAGCCGACGGTGTTGTCGCCTCGCGTCGGCAGTGTTGGACAAAAAAGCTGCACGTGAACACACCGCACAGACTTCAGCCGACTGCAAATTAAACACGTGCGTTCTGCGCATGCGTGAGATGAATTAACTGTCTATATCAGCAGCTATCAATAGTAAATATTCGTCATTCAAACGGAGAAACCGAAACAAAGATATACGAGATAAATGCAGATATATTAAACTTAAACGAAGCAGCGCTTGCTTACCATTTTGAATATCAGTAACGTCAATAACTTTCATCATTTTAAGCGGCTCATGTTGTTATGAAAACATTAGCATATTGGAATGCTTGGGCACGATCATGTCACATCAAAAAAACAGCCTTTTGTCTTTGCCGTCTTTATTTACTTGTCCGTTTTCATCACTTTCGCTTTAATTCTCTTGCATGGACTCGTTCGCTAAACTGAACATCCAATCAGAGTTCTCACCCTCGCCGACGGTCCCCGATGGCCCGACGCCGATTCATGTTGAATCGGGCAAACTCCCGCTGACGTGAGCCCAACGAGAGCCGACGAGTGGAACACACCAAACAGACTAGCCTGACGGACGCTCACCGACGGCCCAACGTTGGCCGACCGTCGGCTTGGTGTGTACTGGGCTTTAGACTTTCTATCACGTGATAAAACAGAAATAGAGAGCGCTACAAGCACACTGGGTTCCTGCTTGTTCTGTAAATATTTGTGAATGTTGCTGTTATCATAGCAGGGACCCGACACGTATCACAGAATGCTGTTTTCAGCTGTTTTTGGTTCATCTACAGCAGATGGAGGATTGTGGCAGCGGCTGGAGAGCGCTCATAGGAGGAGGAAGGCGAGCTGGGCCTACAAGCTTTGGTGGTTGAGGGGCCCACTGTTTTTAAGTAAATATCTGGGGGCTTGCAGCAATAGAATGGGACAGTTTGGTCCCAGCATATACCAGTTCCTCGATTTTCTGTGAGAAGCTTAGAAGTGGAGCTGCTGGAGAGAGGGATAATGTGTCTGGTGAGCAGGGCTGTGGCTCTGGTGTTTCCGGTAGCTGAAATATGTTGTCCTGGCTTCCCTGGTTATTTTTCAGAAAGTCGTCCTTGGGTGCTGAGTCTTGGAGTTGTTCTAATACGTCACAGTCACAGTGATGAGCTCTGTGGGCAGGGCTTAGCTGGGATGGTGTCCTTGAGCAGTGCTTGTTGTGGCTGCGTGGTGTTATCAGTGTCCTTGTGGGATATGTGAACCACATGATGATTCAGGAGCTGATGTGTGTGCTGTGGTCATTCATACTTTGTCTAGGTGTGTGTGTGTGCCGTTCAGGTTGAGTGGTTTGGCACACACTACTGAAGGATGATGGAGGGAGAAGTAGATATTGTCCCTTAGCACTCTTGCCCCAAGTTTGTTTGGGTGGAGCCCACCTGGTTTAAGCAGTTGTCTATGGCCCCAGAAAAGATTGAAGTTGTCGATGAAGTTCACTCCTTTTATATTGCAGGTTCTTTGTAGCCATGTATTCATGTTAGGGGGGGAAGTCGTGGCCTAATGGATAGAGAGTCGGACTTGTAACCCAAAGGTCGTGGGTTTGGGTCGCGGGTTCGAGTCTCAGGTCCGGCAGGGATTGTAGGTGGGGGGAGTGAATGTCCAGCGCTCTCTCCACCCTCAATACCACGACTGAGGTGAGAACCTTGAGCAAGGCACCGAACCCCCAACTGCTCCCTGGGTGCCGCAGCATTGGCTGCCCACTGCTCCGGGTGTGCGTGCGTGCGTGCGTGTGCTTGGATGGGTTAAATGCAGAGCACAAATTCCAAGTATGGGTCACCTTTCCTTTCCTTTTCCTTTCCTTTCCCTTACTGGGAGTGTTCCACTGATGAACAACTGAAATTTCAAAGAGTGAGATGCTTGTGACAATCTGATGTCTCAAGTGCCTTTGGGTCTCGCTCCCTGTCTGTGCCATAAATTAGTCTGTCAATCAGTTCTGGCTTGTTCCTTTACTTTTGGTATAAACTGTTCAGATTCTCTAGATTTACAAGACTCACAGGACTACGGCTGAGGGGGTCTGAGATGACGAACTGCTGAGTGTTCCCCCTGTTTTCGAAGTCCAGCAAATAACTTAGTCACACTTTATGTTAGGTGGCCTTAACTACTACGTACTTACAATAAAAAATATGTACAATGTACTTATTGTGTTCATATTGTATTGCAAAACACTTTTGCTGCTATTGAGGTGGGATACGGGTAAGGTTAGCAACATGTTTGGTGGTATGGGTAGATTTAAGGGTGGGTTAAGGTGTAAGGGATGGGTCAACAGTGTAATTATAAATGTAATTACAGAAATTAATTACAGAAGTAACTACATGTCACTATTATTTGTATAGCGCTTTTAACAATACAAATTGTGTCAAAGCAACTTTACATCAGCTTGATATAAAGCTGGGTGGCTTTATATCAGCTTTACAGTATTTATACCTACATATAGGTATTTTTAAAAATATAAGTACAATGTAAAAACATGTATGTACACAATAAGTGCATTGTATCAAATGATTAATTTAAATGTAAGTACATAGTAGTTAAGGCCACCTAATATAAAGTGGGACCAATAACTGTTTCAAGAACTGCACAGAAGTATGTGGCAGTTCATCCAGCAAGTAGAAAGGCACACAAAAGGCATTTTCTTTCTCATCTGTTTGAATGTAGGCAGCTGTGGTTTCCCATCTCTGGAATGTTAGCTGCTGGCAGTGGGAGGGAAAAATCCTCTTTTTTGTAGTATTATTCCAGTCCCGAAATGTTTTTCGTTTTAGTGTTTGTGCCAAAAACAAAAACAAAGACGCAAAGGTAGAATATGCCCTCAAGTGTTAGAATTCGACTCACCAGGATGATGTTTCACACACACTCAACAGACAGACAGCTCCGAAGACAACAAAAGTTGGTGACGTATTCAGCAGGTCCCCTTTATACTTTTGGGTACCCGCCTAGGACGTCACGGGCCACATGGACCAATAGGATTGGAGTTGTTTTACACATGCTTCAGGTACCGGTCACGCAGACAGCGTTCCCCAAAGTGTCCACTAGGACGCAGCATTGAGTTCCCTAGAAGGGGAACCAGCAGTTCTTAAAATCTGAAGAATTCCAAAGGAACTCCGTTATTCTGAAAGGATAAAACAACGAAGAATATCGTTTTATCATCAATTCTGCATGGTATGTCAGACTCTCTTGCTCTCTCTCTCTCTTTGAGCATGTGAGACAAAGCGACGGCGAGTTGTGCACCTTCATTCTAGAGTTTACAGTAATGTTTTTTTCAAATACACAAGTACCGGAATGTTGCGCATTGAGATGAAATGAAAAATATCACAGATCGCTTGACGGAGAGTGAAACTCTGAAGCACTCAGAGTGTTCTGCAAGTGAAAATATATCTGTGCTAAACTTATACTTAGCCTCCAACTCACACACTGGCGAGTAAAAGCTGAGAATTTATTAGCCAGTAGCTAATATTAGATATCATTTAGTCACCCAGAGTGAAGATTCAGTCGCATATGCGAATGATTTACTCGCAATGTAGAGGGTTGGCATAGGGCGTAGTTAGGCCTCCTCTCGTTTTAGAGAGTCGTCATGCTGAGGCCTCCACTCCTAGAGCTTGGCTAGGTATTGGCTTGGTAGAATGGAGTGTTGCTAGGCTGCCTCTCATTTGAGAGGTGTTGTATTTAGGCCTCCACCTTGTTGGCTGATTGCTAGGCTCTCTGTGAGCCTTCTTGGAAGCTGGCCTCAATAAGAGCACAGTTAGGCTTCCTTTTTTCTGTGAAGGCCTCTGTTTCTTGAGAAGCTTCGGTCTATGGCATTGCTGGTAAAGCGGTGAAGACTCCTCTGAGTCTTTGACTTTGTTCAGCCATTTCAGCTCTCATCCCTTCAGCATGGCGGCGTGGGTATTCCATTCCCCAAAAGCACCTTCTAGGGGACAGAGCATGGAGTTCCCATTCGAAAGGAAACGTCTCAGGTTACACATGTAACCATGGTTCCCTGAGAAGGGGAATGAGACACTGCGTCCCTTTGCCATGCCTCAGGAATTTCTGCACATCTCCTTCAGACAAGAAGTGGATGATGTATTTTACAGGTGCCCTTTTATACTCTCGGGCGCACGTCCTGACGTCATAAGCTGCCGCATGCCAATGTCATGTTCATTGTCGTGTTTATTAGGGCTGCGTGATTTGGGGGAAAATATCAAATTGCGATTTTTTTGACAGATATTGCGATTGCGATTTGATTTGCGATTTTAAATTTGCAAAGTCAAGCTTCAGCTCAATATTGTCAATAATGTGCAGCACAGTATGTATATCGTTACCCTGCTGAAAAAAACCATAGAAACCATTAACAGAAATTCTTAGTTTCCATTAAACCATTACAAAATTCCTTTTTGTTTTGGCCATTATTCCAGTAGGAATTACTGTTGTTCTACTGGTTGCCATCTGCCATATTACATTCCACCAATAGAATCCATGAAATACCAGTAGACACCATTATAGTTTACATTAAAACCAATGCAATTCCCATTAAATTTTCTATTGTGTTTTGGGAGGGGATCTATTTTTTTTTTCTTTTTTCTTCCAGCAGGGAAGATTATAATGGTATAACTACTTTTACAGAATTTACTTAATTACTGAATTTCACAGGAAATATTTGTTTATTTTTTATATAAATGAGCTGTATTTCTGTAGTCGATTATTAAAGTATTACATATGTTACATAGGCTGATTTATTTATAATTTGTCAGATTTATATTGATTTTTAAGTATTTGGGATTTTAAGAACAAGTGGAAAATTGCTGCTGAATGTTTCATTTCATCCAAGTGAAATCAGCAAGCAGTTAGACTGAATTTACATTTGTTTTAAATGCGGAGCCAGGCGCGAGCTGACACAGGTTGCGCGCGTGCGTCAAGCCTCATCCATATAGACGGTTTCAACGGCAACAACATAAACAAACGTTACTGGGCGTGCGCGCTTTTGTGGCCCTAACATAACTTCCGGCAGACTTCCAAATAGAATCAATAACAACAACTTGAGTCCCTCTTGAGTAGATTATTTTTGATAACAAGCAAAATATGTTTGCTGCGTAAATCAGACGGACTTACTAAAAATGCAAATTCATTCTCTGCCAGCAGGAGGCGCTTTAAAGCGGGAGAAACAGAGGTTTCGCGCCGTGTGGGGCAGAGAGGAGCGAGTATGAGAAGCATTAGGCTGTGTGCGCGGTCTTCTGAATTGGGAATAGCGAACATGCATTACAAACTTATTTCAAATGAATCTGTTGGGGAGATAAAATGTGTAAGATAACGTTCATGTACTAATACAATCATCTAAGAATGTATCTTTTATTCTCCAGTACTGAAAGCAGAACCGATAAGAGAGCTCTTGATATGCGTTGTGACGCAGCTCTTGCAAATTACCTTTTTTGTTCGTTGCCTGTCATTTCGAAGTTGAAGTTACATACGTTTTTCTTTAGTTTTAATTTGCCTAACTATCGATCTGATCCTGTAGATGCCATAATCCAACTCCCTCTCTCGCTCTCCCACTTTCTGTTTTTTTTTTGTTTGTTTGTTTTGTTTTTTTGGGGTTTTTTTGGTGGGTGTTTGCGCAGTTGGATAGAACAGTGCTGATCGGGGAGAACGGAGGTGCGCTCACTCTATTGGTTTGTAAGACAGCCACTCAAGGCTGTCACGCATGTGCCCTGGAACAGAGTAATATCGCGTCCACATCGCAGGCTTTGCGATTAGAAAATCGCAACATCTCAAATCGCGATTTTGATGCGATTTCGATTAATCGCACAGCCCTAGTGTTTATACTCATGCTTCAGACACCAGCCAGCCCGAAGACATTTCCCAAGAGCGCCCTCTAAGGGATGCAGCATCTTATTCCCCTTCTCAGGGAACCATGGTTACATGCATAAACTGAGACATTATCTTTGGCCTCTTCTTGCTCTGGAATGGTTTAAAATCGTATGAGTGTGCAAACACGTACAAATGATAAACTTTTACTCTAATATGGTTATACTTTGTCATATGCGTATGTGTCTGTTCAAATGCAAGGAGATCCGAAAGAGGATTCAGTTCGGTTTTCACACGCTGTCTGAAATAAAATAAGGCCAGTAGTAGAAAACAAGTGCACAAGTACTGAAAAAAGTAAGGTCAGTCTAAAAAAAAAAGCGCACGAGTACTGGTATTTTCAAAACGATATAATAAATGATATGTGGGGTATTTTGAGCTGAAACTTCACAGACACATTCTGGGGACACCTGAGACTTATATTACATATTGTAAAAGGGGACATAATTGGTCTCATTTAAGCTACAAGATTCATGTCTTTTACGACAAACACGGTGAAATATGTGAATATCTCTAGACTTTCAAACTTCAGTCTTTTTAAAACTTGTTCAAAGTTTAAGGCTAGGCTTTTTCAAGCCAATCTCAAAGTTTGTTCACAAACTTTACTCATTTAGTTGATCCTGCTATTTCCTCTTTATCTCAATCAAGCATGGCAAGCCATCATTAGAATATAGTATATGTCATTCTCTGTGGGTCTCATTCACTAATAATTGAGAATTATTGTAAATTATCCGTATTTATATGAACATCCGAACTTCTCACAAAAACTTTCCGCCTAATTCACAACATGTGCATATGCACATGAATTTGTTCTTAACCTCGTCCTAAATGTTAGTGAATTTGGAGTATTCTAAATGAGCCGCCGTGTGCACGAGGTTGATCATTTGCATAAAACACACTCAGACCATCTCCATATAAGGGCTCTCCACACACTCTTTCCTTTACAGCCTTTCGTTACTCAAGTCAAAGATACTCCACACAACTCCATATGACACGCACTGTCTACAGATGCACTCTCGCCGGATCTTTGAGTAATGCCAAGTGCGCAGTTCTCAAAATCAGTTCATACACAATAAAACACCTTTTATACAAACCTAGTTTACAGAGCTCTCATTTGCTGGCTGTACATGCGCTGTCATTCAGAGAACCCTCGCAGCTCGAGCTATAGTCTAACATAGCTTTTCTTTTCCATGATAGCTTCGGCTTCACTACTGTTCAGAAGCTCTTGCTTTACTGCTCTGTACTTTTCTCCCTGTTACTGTACTTTCTCAGATTTTTCTAAGATTTTTACCTCAGCAGATCAACACAGTGCTTAATCCTCTGGGGTCCAAGGGTGTTTTGGGGCCCTGGAGAAGTTTTAACGTGCCCTGATATTTGTGCTTTTCTCAGTTGCTTATAAACATATTAATGGCTAAAATTTAATAACACTGTAATCAGCACAATCTGGGCTACAATAATGTGTGAGCCGCATGTATGTACATGTTTGTTTTTTTGAGAAAGCAACGTTGTGGTGCCCTTTATACTTTTGGGTACCCGCCTATGTCGTCACGGGCCACATGGACCAATAGGATTGGAGTTGTTTTACACATGCTTCAGGTACCGGTCACGCAGAGAGCGTTCCCCAAAGTGTCCACTAGGATGCAGCGTCTCGTTCCCTCTTGGGGAACCATGGTTACATGAGTAACCCGAGGCATTTCTCTGGTACTGGGGTCCGTTCTTCGTACATCACTTATTACATCCGAGATCAAATGACACATCCAAGATGATATCATCGCACTAATCAGGATCTGGCTAATTCGGTTCTTCGAATGCACCTGTTGTTGATGATTAGTATGGCTGGATTGAGTTATCTGAGATAATTGCGCGTTCATGGGTTGGTTTAAAAGGGCATATGTATCGATACTCGAAACCACGATCAGCAGTGCAGTGATTGGCTGGCGGCAAGACGACAACGTAATGACATCATATCATTAAAAAGACACCTGACGAAAAACTTGACAAATTTCTGGACTTTTATAAGGAAACAGCCAAGCGAACAAAACTACATAAATGTGCGCTGTTTTTAATGTATTTGTAATTTTTTTTTACATGATTCCCAATTTATATTCACGATTTCAACTATTTGTACAGACTATACATTTTTACTTCAAGGTTGTAATTAGCAATTCATTTAATTTATTTCATCACTAATAAATCTTTCAATGAGTAAAACTGGCTGTGTCTATAGTATTACAGACTACACAACATTATTATATTATTTTCAAATTGATTTTTAAATTATTATTTTAAATTATTGTCCCTGGACCAGTAGGGTACTCTTGTAATAAAGTAGCGGTGGCTGGGGCAGATATTAAGTATCAATTCTGCTTAAAAAGATGCAATCTAATCCTGTTTACATGAAATAAGCCTGCTCCCGAGCAGGTTTAAGTTTACGGACCTGTTGCTATGACAGCAAGTCTAGGATGAGCTTGGAAGAACCAAATGATCCAAGATCAAGCAAAATCGGCAACAATCAAATCCAGCTAACTGAGTTAGCGACGTACGAAGAACGGACCCCTGGACAGAACTAATGCTCAAACGACAATCTCATTTGCTGGCGCTCACCTATTATCGTCCCTGTAGCTACAAATCAGTTCGAGCGAACATACACAACCTGATTAATATTCATGAATCCAGCAGCTCGATAATCCTTAGGGCATTTTATATTGTTCTTATTAGTAGAATTCGTATAATAATAATAATTATTATTATTATTATTATTATTATTATTATTATCTTATCAGTATTATTGTTCGTTTTTTCCCATTTTTACAGAAACACTGAATGACCAAAAAAGCACCACCACCACAAGTTTAGTTAAAATGACAAAAAATGCATTCATACATGGTTACCAAGTTTTAATCTAATTACTAAAGTTCTATCATTAAATAATACTTGACTGTCATATTATAATGTATGACTGACTGATGTTAAGAGTGTACTTTCAGATATTTAAAATATCTGACAAAAAGCCTACAACTAACCGATGTTGTCTCAGTGGTGCTCTGGCGAACGGAAGCCTCAATGAAGATAAATCTCTGTAGCTCTGTAGGCCTAACTATGCCCCTCACTCAAGACATCCTGCAAGGAGGCTCACAGAGAGCCTACATCTACAGATGCTGTCCTAGAGGAGCTCTGATGAGCAGAGGCCCCAATTAAGATAACTCTCTGTATAGAGAGGAGGCCTGAGGATGCTCGCAGTAAATTTCAATGCTCTAGGAGTGGCAGCCTCTGAATGACGACTCTCTAAAACGAGAGGAGGCCTAACTTCACTCCACGCTCAGGACATCTTGTCAGGAGGCTCACGTAGTCGCTCCGTCTCCGGTGTAAACGAGTCCAGATCATTCACTCAAAACTAGATGTTGGCAATATTCCAGTAGGCATGATAAACTGACACAGATTTTGGACTACTTTCTCTATCGTGCATACGTGACGTTGTAGTGCTGCGCCCTCACTAACATTTGCAAGTATTTTTAAGCCTTACTGGATTAAACATTCAAGCAATTTTAAATAGTTAGCCATGAAAGAGAATTCAGTTCCGTTCTCGAGCCGGTTTCACATCCAGAGCATGAGCCCATAAAGCTTGTCACTAAAAGCTTGAATACTAAATTGACTTTTGCATTTTATTGCACTTAAATGTTCAAATACATACAAAAATAACAGATTTATTTTGTTACTGAATGGATCCATGGTTTTAATTTAGGGCTGTTACGATTTCTCGATTCAATTCAAGGGACGTGAATCCTTGAAACACATTATTAGACCATTTTCCAAGGCTGCATGATATATTAAATTCATTTAAAAATCATAACAAAGCATAACGCTATTGTGAATTCACAAATGCTACGATTCAATTAAATAAATATATGCGATGTAGGTTTAATATATGCGCTTTAATTATTTACAGGCATGTAGGTTACGTAGATTCCGTTCACAGTAATTTCTGCTCCACATGAACTCTTATCATTTGCATGTGTGGAACATCTCAAACTCCATCTCTGCATAATGCTGTGAGTTTGGGTTTATTATAACGTTCATCTGGGAATGCAGTGTGCACCATTTCATTTGTAAGGTAAATCATTTATAGACCTACGCAAACCCAGGAGAATACATCAATATCTTTCTCAATATGCAAGCTGTTCATTGCGATTTCAAAATAAAAGTTTAAACCCTCACTCTGAGTTTACATGTTTTGATGTCGTAAAGAAATGGCCAAATATTAAAGATTAAGTGGACATTTCAATTAAATGTTTTTAGTCGATATTAAATAAGGATTAGATCGCATAGTAAAGTGTAAAAATAATCGTCAGGCCATTGGCGCCCTCTGCAGGCATTTGTTATAATTAGTTCTATTGTTTATAATACATTGTCTTTTAACAGTTTTGTTCAATAAAACCATATGCTTAGTTGCTTTTGGTACTTTATTTGAACTATTTATTATTGCCTCATTGCTATTATATATGTATTTTAAGTAATTTTAAAAGCTGTTAGCTTAGGTTAGCTATTTTTATTACTGCAAAAAAATTTATTATAATTATCGAATTACTCGATTAATCGCCAGAATAATCAAATGATTACTCGATTACCAAAATAATCATTAGTGACAGCCCTAGTTTTAACAAATCGAGTGAGTCGGTGATTCAGTGACTTCAATCATCTGAAACCAGTGATAACACCAGGTATAAACATGACCCTGTGTTTAGGGTCGGGAATCAAATTGATTCCAATTCCAGAATTGGATACTTAAGGTCAGGAATCGGATACTTCTTGTAAAATTAAAATTTCGATTCCACCTATCGATTCCTGTGGGGGTTTTTTTGTTTTTTTTTTCCATCTCTGAGGATCAGACCTGGCGATCTGCTAGGACCTTGCTTGGTACGCTAATCTAAGCGTTCCAAAGTTTGGCTACACTTGTGATCAGAAGCCGAGAAAAAGATAAGTATAATATTGGTGATAAGCTAAATATGTTGCAAGAGAGGTACCACCACCACCATGACAAAGCATTTTATTTTAACAGATTGTTAAAGATCACGAACACGATTCAAACACCAACGTGATTATGTCTCTAAATTAAAATGATTCATCTGTTTCATTCCTCAACGGAGGAGCGCGGTGAAAACGATATTGTTGAACTGAATTCTCAATAAGCACCTGCTGCCAGCGTTCAATAAGATGTCTTTTGATGAAATTGGTAAAATGACTGACGAAAAAGCTTCTATATTCACATTCACCATGGGAGATGTGGAAAAGATTTTACTCCCGGGCCAAATACTCACGTCCTCAATTTCTACACAAGAAACGATACAACAAATGGAACAAAGACTATTGGCACTTCAACAAAAAGGAGTTCGAATGGAGCTACATGCCCAAACATTGAGTGAGTACTATAGAAATTGTCGGATACCACGGGGACTGCGAATCCAAAAAGAACCGACAATTGGACGAGATGACTCTGAGTTCTGCAAAAAGTGGTGCGAGATTCTCAACCATTGTTCGATGAACCTAATGTTCTTGATCATTGAGTTTACTAAGAAAGAAACAAAGTTATTATCTGAAAAAAATAGAAAATCATAAGGTGGAAATGAATCACAAATTTGATAAGAAACGACTAGATGATCTTCAGAGACAAATGGAAGAAAAACTTGATAAATTCAGAATAGAGTTACTCAACGTTAAGATTCACAAGTTCAAGAGAGACACCATGGACTATAAAGACCATAAAGTTTACACCTGGATGTCGGAGAGATCTAAACCTCAACAACAGCGAGGGGGATTGAGACTCACAAGTGCCTCTGAATCAGATGATTCTTACACCTCGTCTTCTCAAATTACATCTCGACAGAGAAAACCTTTTTTGGGCCAACCCCGTCGCTCCAAATGCAACCAAAATGGAAGAAACCAACGAGAAGAGGACGTCGGGGAAAAGGACTTCGGGAAGTAACTTCATCCGAATGTACTGTTTCAAATGATCAAGATAATATTATATTTAATTTATCGGACAAAGAATTATCCACTGAACAAACTACAGTATTGAGTAAAGGACTATCATTTGTACCATATAATGTCTCAAATCCCTTTATGGTCAAGGTTGAATTATTTAAGTTTTTTAGAAAAGTAAAATTGAGAAGTTGTTTTAATTCGAATGTGAATGCAACTCCATATGTGCAACAGTTTAAACCGAAAAGTACTTTCACGCCAGTAATTCATAATCATTCAGTTAATACTTTTTGCAGACTTGTAGAAAATGATGTGGAAAAATTATTACAAGAACCTCATAATGAATTGCACAAGAAGCAAAATTTAACAAGAGTGCAAAGAGAAGCATTATCAGCATTAATTAATGATCCGACATTGACTATTCAACGAGCAGATAAAGGTGGAGGGATTGTGGTTATGAATACATCGAGAAAATTAAAGAGATGTTACATGAGACATTTTATAAGAAACTTGTATTTAATCCGACTGAGTCCTATAAAAAACAAATTGATGAAATTTTACAAATAGGATTAAATAGGAAATGGATTAATGAACAAGAATTTAAATATTTAAAAAATGAATATCCTAGGATTCCGGTTTTATACACTTTACCAAAAATTCATAAATCACTAGAAGATCCTCCAATGCGACCAATTGTTTCAGGGAATGGGTCATTGACAGAAACTATATCTAAATTTCTTGATTCTTTGATTCAACCAATAGTGAAAAAACTGCCATCCTATTTAAAAGACACCACTGATTTTTTGAATAAATTGAATCAAATTCCTTGCATAAGCACGATGGACTGGCTTGTAACACTCGATGTCACTTCACTTTACACAAATATACCTCATGAGGCAGGTTTGGATGCACTAAATTTTTACTGTAAAGATGATGACAGCAGAGTACCATCACAATATATAGCGGACCTTACTACTTTAGTCTTAACCAAGAACTATTTTTTATTTGAGAGAGATTTTTATTTGCAAGTACAAGGTACAGCGATGGGCACTCCAATAGCACCAAATTATGCGTATTTATGGGTAAATTTGAACAAGATCATGTCTATAACAATAATCCATTTCAGTCAAAAATTAAAGTTTGGATGCGTTATATAGATGATTGTTTTATGATCTGGTCAGGTTCTGAACAGGAATTAGATTCATGTCGTTCATTAACTCAAAAATCCCATCAATTAAGTTTACAATGGAAAAAAGCTGTGATTCCATAATTTTTTTGGATGTTAAAGTAACAAAGATCAATGAGTCATTACATACAACAGTATTTCAAAAACCAATGGATAAAAACACAATATTATCTATTGACAGTTATCATCCAGCTCCTTTAAAACGTAGTTTACCGATCAGTCAATTACATAGATTAAAACGTAACTGTAGTACTGAACAAGAATTCGAGGAAAAGGTAAAACTGCTATTTCAACGATTTCGTTCTAAAGGGTATCCACAAAGTTGGTTAAATAATGCATTGGATAAGGTGAACAAATTGAATAGACATGATCTTTTGAAAATAAATAAACCCAATAAAAAACAAAGAAATTTTTCAGTAAATTGTTCATTGACATACAATGAGCACAGTAATACAATAAAATCGATCATTTATAAATATTGGCACATATTATCATCTGATGAATCTTTAAATGATAAATTTAAATATCGCCCATTATTCACTTTTAAAAGATCACGAAATCTATCAGATATGATGGTAAATTCAGATGTAGTAAGGAGAAAAAAGACTGCATATATACAAGGCTGTTTCCCGTGCAGAAACTGTGCTGCATGCCGGAATTTGGTGAAGTGTAAAGAGTTTATGAGTCCAGTAACACGGAAATGTTTTAAAATTACATCCTGTATTACCTGTTCAACTCGTAATGTGATCTATATGTTAAAATGTCCCTGTCAAAAGATATATATAGGAAAATCATCGCGTCAGTTGAAATTACGAATTAACGAACATAAATCGAGTATACGACGACAAGATATAACCTCTTCAGTAGCGAGACATTTTAATGAAATGGGACACGACATCAAGCAATTGGAATGTATAGGAATAGAAGAGGTTTTTGGGTCACGTCGAGGAGGTAATATAAATAAAGAACTATTGAAACGGGAAGCATTTTGGATTCATAAACTTAAATCACTGACGCCAAATGGCATGAATGAAGAACTAGATCTTTCTGTTTTCCTTTAATGTACTATAATTGGTCGAATCCATCTTTAAGATGTTATATAATAAATCTTGAATGTTTACAGTGTGAAAACCATAATTGCTTATGACGATGTATTTCTGATGTTTCTAATTATTGAATTTTCCACTGTTATACCATTTAAAGTCAATTGGTGGTGTACATATTGTTGATTGTTTATTTAAACTGTAGGCTTGTATAATAGTGATAAATGAATAATTCTAGATATTTGTTGCCTTAGTCACGGATGTGTAGTGGGATGTACTAGTGAATGCGATGTTGTGAAAATTGTCTAGTAGTTAAAAGGAAATGTTTTAATGATTGTGGTGATTCAATATTGACTAATGAGTGATGACGTCGACATGATTGGTGATTTGAAAAGTGGGTGGAGGGATGTAATTGCCTTACACACTGAGGAAGGCTTGGTAGCCGAAACGTTTGTGTTTTCTCCCCATTGGTGATGATTGATAAATAAAACGGAAAAAGAAGATTGTTCTCGTGAGTGCGGATCATAATTTCTTATATAAAATTCCTCAACCTTTGACATGTGCAATCACAACGTTGTGATCACTCTTTGCTACGTGTACTGCATTAGGCTAACCGAGACTTGTCATAGCACTTGCATATTATTGTTCTTTTGTTGGTTTTGATTGCTTCTATTATCATTGTTTGTAAGTCGCTTTGGATAAAAGCATCTGCTAAATGACTAAATGTAAATGTAGAGCCTACAACTCACAGATGCTTCCTAGCAGAGCTCTAGAGAGCGGAGGCCTCAATAGATAACTCTCGGTAGTGAGAGGAGGCCTGACGATGCTCTCAGTAAATGGCCGAGCTCTAGGAGCAGAGGCCTCAGCATGACAACTCTCTAAACAAGAGGAGGCCTAACCATGCTCCACACTCAAAAGACATCCTGCAAGGAGACTCACAGACAGCCTACAACCACAGATGCTGTCCAAGATGAGCTCTGGTGAGTGGAGGCCTCAATTAAGATAACTCTCTGTAGAGAGAGAAGGCCTGACGATGCTCACAGTAAATGGCCGAGCTCTAGGAGCAGAGGCCTCAGTATGATGACTCTCTAAAACGAGAGAAGGCCTAACTACACTCCACGCTCAGGACATCTTGTAAGGAGGCTCAAATAGAGCCTACAGCTCACAGATACTGTCCTACAATTGTCCTAGCAAAGCTCTGGCGAGCGGAGTCCTCAATAGATAAAACTCTGTAGCAAGAGGAGACCTGACGACGCTTGCAATAAATGGATGAGCTCTTGGATTTAAAAGAATCATGAATAACAGCTTGCAAACACATTCATTTTGCTGCAGACCCATAACGCACGCATTGTTGAGGGCAGAGAGAAAAAAGTGATCTAAAATGTAGTCTACTCACATGCAAGAGATAGAGGTGGCGAGTCCTCAGTCTCTTAAGCATTACTGATAACAACATCAACCTCCTCGGAGGAAGACAGCTGCAGCAGCGAGCTCTCACTCGGAGGGGGAAGAGACCGCATCGCGGGCTTCCGAACCCCAAGAGAGAGCACTAGATCCAGGGGTGAACGTATCGCGAATTAATCGCTATAAACATTCCACCCAAAGCACGTCCCATATCCCTCAAGAATAGGGACATCGCAAATGGAGCTTCATTGAGAAATCTCTTTCAATGCGTGCATTCTGCTCCCTCAGGAGCTAAACGCCTTTGCTCCTAACTCATGTACAAACAGACAATCTCCTCAAGACAAGAAAGAGGATGACGTATTTTACAGGTGCCCTTTTATACTCTCGGGTGCATCTGTCGTGATGTCATAGGCTGACGCCTGCCAATGTCAAGTTCATTGTCGTGTTTATACTCATACTCCAGATACCGGTCATGCTGAAGACATTCCCCAGAAGCGCCCTCTAGAGGATGCAGCGTGGAGTTCCCATTCTAAAGGGAACTCAATTTGGTACACGTCAGCTGTTTTCTATGACTGACCTTATTTTTTTCGATACTCGCATACTGTTTTCTACTACTGACCTTATTTTATTTCAGACAGCTCATGAACAACAAACTGAATCCTCTTTCACATCGCCTTGTTTGAACAGACACATACACATAAAATCATGACAAAATCATGATCTCGACAATCATTCTTGTAAACACAGTCGGTTATGTGAAACATATCTGATGTGTATCATTATATCAGATCCGTGCATCAGGTCTTAAAGGGACAGCAGCTTATAAAAACCTGCTGCTGTCATTTATGCTAATCAAACAAAAAAACCCAGCTTTGACAAAGATTAATCTATATTTAATTTATACAGTGAACACTATGCAGTGCTATTTTACACTTATTACATTTCTGTACCTGAATGTTACTGAACTTATTTTATTTGTAACTTTGTGTCTGTTGTATTTATATATGCTTGAAATTTGTGTATTTGTTCTTATTGTTCAAGTCCCAGTTAGCATAACACAGTACACGTAACAAGGTTTTTTAAATTATATAATAAATAAAAAGAAAACAGATAGAATAGAAAAATAATAGAGCAAGCTAGTGTTAGAGGCATTTTTTGCTTTTGTTAATTGTATAATAAATAAAAACGAAACAAATAGAATACAAAAAGATTAGAAAAGCTAGTGTTAGTTTTTTTTTGGTTGTTGTTTTTTGTTGTAGTTTTTTTTAAGAAAACAAGCAGTAAATGAATAAGTAAATGAGTAAATGAGTGCAAGTCTAAAAGGGACAAGTCTTTTTTTTAAGAATAGAATTAGAATAGAGAGTGCTAGAGTTAGAGGGTCAAATAAAGATGGAAGAGATGTGTTTTTAGCCGATTCGTGAAGATGTCTAAGGACTCAGTTGCTCGGATTGAGTTGGGCAGGTCATTCCACCAGA
This sequence comes from Tor tambroides, assembly GCA_021397915.2. Classification (NCBI taxonomy): domain Eukaryota; kingdom Metazoa; phylum Chordata; class Actinopteri; order Cypriniformes; family Cyprinidae; genus Tor; species Tor tambroides. The sequence continues at coordinate 3,751 of JAFVLL020007180.1, read as the reverse complement.
AGGGAACAATTAATTTAAAAGTCAGTGAAAGTGATTTTGTGCCTCTTTGGGATGGCACAATAAAGTGATGTTCACTTGCAGAATGCAGGTTTCTAGAGGGCACATAAGTCTGAAGTAATGAATTTAGGTAAAGGGGTGCAGAGCCAGTGGTGGTTTTGTAGGCGAACATCAATGCCTTGAATTTTATGCGAGCAGCTATTGGTAGCCAAAGAAAAAGACAAACTTAAATAAATAAACAAATACAGTAAATATACGAGGCAAGAGGTGTGGAAGGAACAAGGAAAAGTTGAAAGTGAAATGTTTAGATTATTCTGAAATTATGATGTTTTAACATTTTCTAGATCATTGGTCTCAAACTCAATTCCTGGAGGGCCAGAGCTCTGCAGAGTTCAGCTCCAACCCTAATCAAACACACATGATCCAGCTAATAAAGGTCTTCAGGATTACTAGAAACTTCCAAGCAGGTGTGATTTGGAGCTGGTTGGAGCTAAACTCTGCAGAGCTCTGGCCCTCCAGGAATTTAATTTGAAACCACTGTTCTAGAGAGTTCACCCAACTAAAATGGCTTCCATGAAAATGGAACATCAGCACGCCAAGAAGGGGAGGGCACCTAGGAATGAGTAGGAAGAACACCCCATTCCTCTCATACACAGCAGTTTAGCACAGTATTTCAGAGGAGGCAGCCCCACCTTAACCTAAGAGTGATTTGACAAGTTGATCCTTAATGTCATCATTCAAGGACTGCATCCACTTCACACTGTGGAGAGACCAGAGTACATAGATTTATTCAGAGAGATTTTACCCTCCAGGCATTTGATGTCCAGGAGAACATTTGGAAGAATGCATAAGGATGAGTATATATATCAATGAAAAGCACACTAAGAGTTTGTCGAAACAGAACCATGTATGCACCACAACAGATGCATTGTCATCAAACAACAGAAGCTTCCTCTGGGGTGACTATCCACTGGATAAACCTAGAAATATTAAGCATCTGCTCTGGGGCAATAGCCTGTTGCAGGATAATAGGGCAGCACACATGTGATGTTGGAACACAGAGATTTCAACATAAAAGACAAGGTAACCGTTACAACCAAAGATAATGGTTCAGATAATGGTTCAAATAATGGGGGGGGGGGGTGACTTAATCAACGTTACCCCCCAAGTTTCACTCTTTTGAATTTCTGGTTTTGACTGTTTCTAAACACTTTAATACTGTTATTGCTACTATCTACAGACCTCCAAAGTCAAATGAAGTTTTCTTATCGGAATTTGCTGATTTGTTGTCCACGTTGTGCCTTAACTTTGAGAGAACTCTTATCCTTGGGGACTTTAACATCCATGTTGAAGAAAAAGACTGGATTGACAAAGGACACCTTGTCTCTTTTAGAGTGTTTGGATTTGAAACAACTAGTGGACTTTTCTACTCATAACAAAGGTCACACCTTGGATTTAGTGATTACTAATAGTTCATTTTTGTCACTGCCTACCTCTGTAGACTTAGGGTTGTCTGACCACTTGGCTATCCTTTTTTAATATGGAACTGTCATGTCCAAAAATGTCATCTACACAAAAGGTAAATTAACGTAAATGGAAATCGATTGATCTTCAGGATTTCTCTGCTTTTATTGAGTCATCTGTTAGTAGTCTTTCTCCATTTGACTCCCTGGAGGACAAAGTCTCCGTGTTAAATTCTGCTCTCCTCTCTGCTTTGAACACTTTTGCACCTAGGAAAGCTCGATCTGTGTCCTATGTATGCTCTGCTCCTTGGTACAATGATGAGCTGTGCCCCAAGAAGGCAGCTTGCCATAAGATGGAGCATAGGTTGCGTTTCTCTGGGCTGAATGTTCACCACCTAGCATGGAAGGACCATTTAAATGAATATGAGGCAGAGATTGCATCTGTCAGGTCTCAGTACTTCTCACAAATAATTGTAAATAATCAAAATAATCCCAGACAATTGATTCATGTCATTAACAAATCCTGAAAGGCAACTGCACTTCCAGCGTACCCATTATGGCTAATCTCAGTGATAGGTTCCTTGATTTTTTCAGTTCTAAGATTGATAAGGCTCAAAGATGTATGAGTACCCTTACGAAAAAGAAGTGTGCTATTAGTATACTTCTTTTAAACTAAAAATAGGAAATTATACTTTTAGTTTACTTTTTATGTACTTCTCAGAAATGGGCTTTATGTACTTCTCAGGAATATACTTAAAATGACATTTAAGTATTCTTGACTTATACTTAGAAAAAGTCTAAATATATTTGAGCTATACTTGTGCTCCTACAATCCGTGTTTTCATTGTTATACAGTAGGGGGCGCTAGTACACATCTTCTGTACAGAATTTCCAAAAAAAGTGAAGAAGAAACCGAAACAACAGATACTTCCACATGTAATCTAACAGGATCATCTGACATAAAACAACATCGAAACTGTGTAACGTTATGGAATAAAATGTCAACCAATAAAGAAGTAACAATGACTATCAAGCTTTGGGTTGTTGATCAACTCCATCTATGTTTTGATTATCATTCTGAATCCAATTCTTATTCTCCAATTCTCCAATTCTTATTTGCAGCTTTTTGTTCAAAATGTTGTTTCTTTCTTTCTTAATTTTTTTTTATGAAACATTCAAGTGTTTAAAAAAAGAAGGCAGCGGCTATTTGCACTAAGTGTAAATAGTGATACATGCTATTTACACTCAGTGCAAATAGTAATAGATGCTATTTACACTCAGTTTAAATAGCAATTAGATGCTATTTACACTGTGCAAATAGCATATTTTTTTAGCGATAGATGCTATTTACACTAAGTGCAAATAGCAAAGGATTCTATTTACACCAAGTGAAAATAGCAGTATTTTTTACGGAGTGTCCATTTACACTAAGTGCAAATAGCCCGTCTTGTTGGCAAAGGCTATTCACACTAACTCCGCCCACTAACATGTGATTGGGTTAGTCAACACTAAAAAAAGCATTTATTTTCAATAAAAATGAAGGAAATTATCAAAAATTTGAAAATAAAAGTATCAGGTAGGGTTAGGATAGGTCTAGGGAGGGCTTTATTGTCCTAATAAGGTGGCATCCATTTAATAATTTGAATTAAAACTATAATTTACACTCAATAACGTTATTATTGCGTACTGTTTTATAATGCACTCCAATACTGAGGTGCAGATAATTGGAAAAGGAAAGGACATGACCCATACTTGGAATTTGTGCTCTGCATTTAACCCGTCCAAGTGCACACACACACACACAAACACACTGTGAGCACACACCCGGAGCAGTGGGCAACCAATGCTGCGGCGCCCGGGGAGCAGTTGGGGGTTCGGTGCCTTGCTCAAAGGTCTCACCTCAATCATGGTATTGAGGGTGGAGAGAGCGCTGGCCATTCACTCCCCTCACCAACAATCCCTGCCGGACCTGAGACCTTCAGGTTATAAGTCTGATACTCTATCCATTAGACAACGACTGCCCATAATTACCACTATTTGCAAAAAGTAGTATAAATAAATCACTAAAAAAATATGCTATTTGCACTTAGTGTAAATGTAGCGCCCTCTTCAGGTATTAGGTGAATCTACCTGTTTGAACAGTTGACGCTAGAACCCAGATTCTTTTAATTGTGTCTCTCGACGTGATTTTACTTAAAATCAAACTGTGACCCTGCTTTTATACTACTTTTTACAAAGTGCAACTCTGATCTCTGTAAATTACTTTCCACAAATATTAGCTACCTCTCAAT